>OZ007578.1:50411016-50481016 GCA_963931925.1 Onchidella celtica
TGATGTTATACTAGTGTCACGATCACGTGCGTGAAGATGGTCACGACCACGTGTGTGATGAGTACCTAACTTATTTACCTTTCAAACCCAGCTAACAAGCAAAGCAAGCAGACCAGCGATCAACGGACACATGGAGTGAGATTTAAATTAAACGATATTTAATTATAAATGCGTGACAAAACTTATGTCAAAACATTCAACTCATGATAATCACATACATAATCACAAAAACAGAGATATTTCAAATTTACCTTTGGGGATCATGGCTATTCTCTATTCCCCGTTTCACATCTAGATCTAATCCCTCTGTCCATAAACTTAACTACGTATACTTAATAGCCTCTGTCAACAGCTGCCCTCCTCGTTGATGCAGTTTCACTTCTCCAGAGTTCACACAATCCTTTCTAGATCTTTAATTTCGACGATAAAAGGGGAAACAGACGCCCCTGGCTTCACACAAATAAGAACACACAGTTCACATCCGCCATCGTAGATTACTTGTTCCTTGAGGGGTTCTCGACATCCCGTCCTCAAGACTCTTCAACTTGCAAACACACAGCACACCGACGGTTCACACCCGCCATCGTAGATTCACGAGCTTATGATGGGTTCCCATCCTATCATCAGAACTCCTCAACTTCTGGTCCCCATGGCACGACCTTCCACTTGTCGCCCGGACCGATTAAATTCTTCTTATTGGGAAATACATGTGAACATCATGGATCCCTCACACACCTAACACTTCTGGTCCCCACTGGCACGACCTTCCACTTGTCGCCCGGACCGATAAATTCTGCGTCTTCCTTTAGGAATGAATAACTTGGGGAACCTCATAGATTCCTCACATACATAACACCCCTGGTCCCCATGGCACGACCTTCCACCTGTCGCCCGGACCACTTCTCGCTGCGTCTTCCTTTAGGAATGAATAACTTGGGAACCTCATAGATTCCTCACATACATAACACCCCTGGTCCCCATGGCACGACCTTCCACCTGTCGCCCGGACCACTTCTCGCTGCGTCTTCCTTTAGGAATGAATAACTTGGGAACCACGTGTGTCGAGCTTCTCCTCTACTTATACTCCCGAGGTTTTTGCACACGCGACTAGTTTAAAGCGAGTCGTGTGTATCTATTCACGCTCGTCAACAATGTTAAAAACCGTGTTTTCCCCTGCTAAGCTCACCACCCTAGGCTCGTGGCGCACAAGGCCACCGACCTTCCTCGTGATAGTAATCTTTCATGCTAGTCAACAACTTAAAAAAACTCCCCTTCTCCCCTACCAAGTTTACCCCCTCTATACTCGTGGCGTACAAGGTCATCAACCTTAATCGTGACACTAGTTCACAGAATGAACAGTTGTAGATTTCATAACATCCCCTAGCCAGCATCCCTAGGTCAATCCCATGTAGATTTGTCTTTTTAGATATTTGATCCATGATTGGTATTCAGGGACTGGTGGGATTATTGTATGACCGGATTCCCTACACCAAACTGACGTCCGTGCGATGTCGTTGCCAGCGGATCTACGTAGCTCGTAGGGACGATGTCATTTCTGCAAGGAAACTTGATGCCAGTAGTAATGGTCGCATTTCCGTAGGGCTACCGGCTGGGTCTGTATGACAATCTTGCATGGTTCTTGGGACACTTGCCAAAACAGTGAAGAAGGTATTATTATAAATATACTGTAAAGGGAAAATCCAGCAGTGCAAACTGTACCATAAAAACTTGTAGCAAAGACACGTTTGTTTTTTGTTTCATGTCCTATTCCTATGTCGTTATTTTTTTTAAAATCTGTCCAGACACTTGGGCTTTGCATAGGGACAAAATGGCGGGAAATGACGATGATAAACGCAGGGAAACGTCCACGGGCACCCGAAACTAATCCCATAATTCCTTGTGACACGAACTTTACAGGTTAACTACCGGTCGTTTCACGCATGCGTGCTCGCACCTCGGAAGTTGTTCTTGCGCCATGCTTATCCATATTTATGAGAGAAGGTCAGAGCATAAGGCATTTTAACGGGGGGCATAGAGAGATGCAGTTTTTAGTTTGGTGGCCAGGTCGTGCAAGTGGACGGCCTTGTGGTGCCACTCTGTAATGACCTATATTCCCGGTGACATGGCAGGGGATTTAGGGGCTTAAGTCGACATATTTTCCATGGATTTGGACATATGTTCTATGGTACTGGTTCTCCTCAGCTCGCAGGACCGGTAAATTGGCATTTTTGCTAACTCATAACGGCTCCTCTTGCTAGTGAATGTTCGGACGTAAATTTCACATGTACACAAGCAAAGCCTGTGTGCCTCTAGAGCAGTTTTTCTCAACCTTTTTTATCCCACGCCCCACTTCAGTTTTTCCAAAAACACGAACGTCCCACCACGATAGGAGAAAGTTAAAGATACAATAGTTTTACAAATCGTCGCTGCAGGATTCTAAGCGGCTAACTCTGAAAATGCAGTGTGTTGGGTTTTTTTTTTCCGGAATTAAGAGTGACATCACATAACACACCCTAAAGTTCACCAAAATTGAACGATTATTTTTATAATAAAATTCACGGGAAAGATCAAAGATCATTGACACAGCCAATTAAATCATCAATTCTGGCTTTGCAGTAAGTCATTATCCAGCTAACTCCAAGTTAGAGATTTAAGCATCAAAATTTTGGTGGCTGTTTGGCTTTGGTGCAGCACTCTATCCATCTAACTTGGTGCTGCTCCAGAGTTACCAGCTAATAGCAGCAGAATGTCAGTGTCTGAACGGCTGACTCGACTATTCGTGTAACTAATCATAATAATTGATAAAATAAGCCCTGGATATGTAATGGGAAACATTTTTAGTATCAGTACCGATTCCCAGCTCCAACATGTGTATAATAGCTTTGCTTTTCAGTTTTTTCACTTTCCCGTAAAATTTACAAAAACCGAGTTTGCCCTATAGAATCCCGCAGCGACGAAATGTGTATATATTTAGCGTTTATTCAAAAGACGTTTTAATAATAATAATAATAATAATAAATTACATTTATATAGCGCATTTCCAATAAATGCTCAATGCGCTTTACAAGTAATAAAAACTCATTCCTCTCTCTCCCACACTCCCTCTCCCCACCCCCCTCTCTCTCTCTTCCCATCACATTCTCACTCCTTCTATCACATGCTCTCTCCCCTCAGGTAAGTCAAGAAAAATAAGCCTTATTTTTAGGTTCATTCACTTGTTTTTTTTTTCTTCAATGAAAGCCTTTTCCCTTGATACAGGCTGCTGGATTGTTTGATTCGAGGGACCAGTTTCATCAGTTTTAGCCTTCAATCATCACTTTTCCTGATATCCAGTCCTTTTCTCTTAGCTTGCAAAAAAAAAAACACACGACATAAATGAACCACAGTTAATCTGTACAGTTAGTGTTATAATATCAGTTTCCCACATTGGGTTTTCCCTTGGGTTTTCCACCATCTGGGTAGTCAGTCTCACATACCCCGTCCCTCAAGGCCAAGGTCGCTTCCCAGATGGTCAGTCTCGCCTACTTGTTTGGCCATTCTTATAAAATGACCTGGGGTGCACGTGAGTTAGTTAGTTAGATATCTCGGCCCTAGTTAGTTGTGTTTCGGTGCTAGTTACAATTAGAGCATTAAAGAAAGTATCACTCTTGTTATGAACTGTAGTTACTAAATTCGTAGTGAATAAATTAAATGCCAAGCGAGTTGCTCAAAGTTCTTGTGTTTGTTTATTCTGTTCAAGAACATGTAAATCCTCTTTCACATCACATGGTGGAGCTGCTAATTTCGGGATTTTAATTTGTGCATTTTTCATTCGGACGTGAACCGGGTGTGTTTCTGAAGTCAACTGTGCCACTAGACCCCCAGATCAGAACTTAATTAAAATAAACCGTTTCACTGTAAAAACAGACGTCCCAGCCGACATGTCAAGCCATTCCAGCATTTCCATTTCCAAATTCGGTGGACTATCTTCAGGAGTTAATCCTCAAAGATTTTTAGAGGATTTTCTATCTTACTGTACCCTGTACAAAGTGGATGACCGTCAGAAAATTGCGGCTTTTCAATTACATCTGACAGATGAAGCGAGATCATGGCTGGATGATCTCACACCTGACCAGAGACAGTCCTGGCCCAACGTCCAGTGTGCTTTCAAAGAACGTTTCATTGAGCGCAATAGCGCGAACAGTCCAGATTTTCTGCATGAACAAGAAATGTACAATAACATATGCCTAGCACCTGGACAAGCCATAACCAGCTTTTACATTCTGCTAAAGGAAAAAGCCCACACCTTAGGAAAATCTGACAACGACCTGATGAGCCGTTTCATCAGCGGCTTGCCACCCCAGCTTGCATTTTTTGTGCGAGCTGGCCACCCTACGACTTCGGAACAGGCCCTCGCATCAACACGTAACGGTGAGGCGTATGGGTACAGAAACGAAGGCCAAGCAGGTAGTGAGATGCATCACGCCAATGCCGTAGACCACAAGCCTTCAGTTTCAGGCCTACAAGAACAAATTCATGATTTATCGGCCAAGATTGAATCGCTAATGCAGTGTCATCCACCACGTCCTCCCAATATGAGCCAGCGTCCACGGAGCAGGTTACAATGTCAACTCTGCAATGGTTTCGGACATGGAGCCCGGTTCTGCCGTCGCTGCCAGCCTTTAAACTAGAAAGGCCCGAGACTGTTCCCTTGCAGCGTCCTTCGTCTGTCTCGGGCCACCATCAACACCATCCCCCTATTCAGCGGCGACGTGATCATGCTACAACACGCTTGCAGACCAGACGAAGGCCTGCAGAAACCTCCTGTGAACGACGTCCCCTCACTTCCACCCCTGACCCCAGCGGAGGCACCATCACCATCTGCCCTAATTCAGCGCTGAAATATTTACAAGTTTACCTCAACACCACCATTCCAGTAGTAGGACTTTTAGACAGTGGTAGTACCATCAACATTATCAGTAGAGAACTCTTTGACACCCTACCAAACAGGAATAATTTCATGAATACAGATGAACACTTACAGTTAGCTCATGGACAATCAGTTTCCATCAAAGGCAAGACTTCAGTGATTGTGTCCAGTGCATTTGGTAAGGGCTATCAAACCTTTTATATTCTTGAGAAAACTTCTCATCCTTTAATATTAGGTACATCATTTCTGCATGCCTTCAAAATTGTTCTTGATTTTACCCCAATGCCATGTCATGTTAGTGGTCAATGTAAAGTTCGTGCTGTCCATGCCCTCTCCCTGCCCCCTCACACAGAGAGCATAGCCTGGGCTGAGCTTCCCTCTACGACAATGATAGGCACGCAGGGAATCTGTCTGGCTACGGACAACCGGCATTCCCAACTCTTGTGTGCACGCGCCGTTGTTACGAAACACCCTAGCAATAGAGTCCCGGTCAAATTATTCAACACGTCTGACTCAAAGATTCACATTCATAAAGGATCTGTCCTTTGTCATTTTCAGCCATTCGACAATGACACACGCGTTCATCTCACAACAAACAGTACTCAGCTTAAATCACAACAATCTGATGTCAGTAGTGACAATATCAATAAATTCATTAAAGATAATGGCTTTGAGGCCTCTGAGAATCTCTCAGACTCCATGAAAAGAGAACTATATAAAACCCTGCATAATAAGCGCAAAGCATTTGTGACTGTTGATAATCCTGATCTGGGCAAATGTGATGTTTCGGAACTCTCTATCAAACTCAAACCCGATGCAAAGCCCAAACATCAGAAACCCTATAGACTTCCTCTTGAAAAGAAAATAGTATTAGAACATCAACTACAGCATCTGTTAGATCAAGGTGTCATTGCCCCTCTGTCCGCCAAGGAAGATGTTCCCATAACTAGTCCCGTTGTCTTGGTGGAAAAGAAAAACAAACCTGACAAATCCGAAAATTTAGATGAAAAGGAGCAGAGCCTCCGGTCCTATAGATTTTGTGTAGATTTTAGATATTTGAATTCTCAGACAGAGGAATTCTGTTACCCCATTCCTGATATTCAGGATTTAACTGAAACAGTAAATCAGAGCCAACCAAAATTCATAAGCTGCGTGGACCTAAGCTCAGGGTTCTTCCAATTAAAAATCGCAGACTCCTCTTCAAAGTACACCGCATTTAACACCCACTGTGGAGGTTTCAAGTTCCTTCGCGTACCCCAGGGCATCAAGACAGCACCGAACTACTTTGCTTTTTGCATGGATAGGCTTTTAAAACAATCGTCACTGTCGCATTCAAGTGTTTTATGTTACATTGATGACTGTATTCTCTTCAATCAGACTTGGGATGCTCACATGTCCGATCTCAACATTCTGCTAGAATGTTTTATATCTGCTGGTCTAAAACTCAATCCACATAAATGTCAGTTTGCACGTGACAAATGTGTCTTTTTAGGTCATGAGATCAGTGCAGAAGGTATGAAGCCCCCCGACGATAAGATTAAAATCGTTCAAAATTTCCCCCGTCCCAAGACTCGGAAAGAACTGAAACGGTTCCTTGCCTCCATGAACTGGTTCAGAAAGTTTATCCCAAATTTCACGGCCACCGCTTTCCCCTTAAGTGAACTCCTCAAAAAATACACCAAATTTATATGGACTGAAGAATGTGAACGTGCGTTTTCACATTTAAAAAGTGCTCTCGTACACTCGACGGCCCTCTCCTACCCACGCACTGACCTGCCTCTGACCTTTAGCGTGGATTCAAGTGCCCGTGGCACGGGATACATGTTGTATTATGTACTACCTGAGAGTGAGTGTCCTGGTGTCAGTGCAGATGAAAGAGTGAGTTATAAGATTTGGTTCCAAATCTCTGCAAAAATACCAACGTAGTTACGGGCCAACAAAATTAGAATTACTTGGGATGGTTAATGCTGTCATTGATTGTGCTCCTTACCTCAGAGGCAGGCACTTTACTATACAATGTGATCACCAATGTCTGAAGCCCTTGTTCCAAAAACAATTTCGAGGTGCAATCTATGAACGGTGGTTTACTATTCTGCAAAATTTCAGTTTTGACATTGTTTATAAACCTGCCTCTGATATGTCGGTACCTGATGCCTTATCTCGCTGTCCTCCTCAAAACGTGGAACAGAACGAGATCAACAGTCCTGCTGAGAATGATCCACATTTCCCTTATGTCAGTGAACCGCCCACAGCTATAAACCTACCCACTGGTCAGAGACTGAGCGATCTTTTGAAGGCTGCTTCAAGTGAAGACGAAAGCATCAAACCCTCTCAAAATAGGGTTACTCAAAATGTACAGATCGCACAGCCTCCCTCCAGTGAAGGGATAGGTACTACATTAGATTGTTGTCCATTTGCTTGCTTTAATCGCTATTCTGTATTAGATGTTGAAGAAGTTGATGATTCATATGATGCCGACTTTGAATCTGACTCTCAGTCAAGAACCTCTGACACAAGACAGCGTAAGCGGACAAAGACTAAACACACAGCTAATATGTCCAAGCTTGTCTCTGATAAGAATAACAGTGACACTGTCAGTGACCAAGCCGACAGTCCCCATCAGACTCTTGTAACTGATTCCCAAGCTAAGTATGACAGTGATGATGAGACAGAACTCTATTATGATGCTAGTGATGTCCTCCAAGACCAGAGTTTCAAAAGCGCTAGTGACATCACTGACAATGTGACCGACGACAATCTAGGTGACAGGGTAAAAGATCTGCTCACATCTGTAAATATGTTTAAAAATTCTGACTTCTCCCATGCAAGTGTAAGCTTGCTACAACAGCAAGATCCTGATTTAAAGCCATTGATTAATTATCTAAAGACTGGGGAGCTTCCATCTTCTCAGAAACAGTCAAGGCAAATTTTGATTAAAAGCTCGGACTATGTTTTAGCAGACGATCTGCTCCTTCACACTACTGTACCAAAGACTAAGAGGAAACTTGCTACATCCAAAAGTTATCAAATAGTGCTGCCTAAGGTAATGCAACACACAGTTATTGCCCTGTATCATGACTCGTGCCTTGCAGGCCATGCTGGAATAACTGCCACGCTGGATAGACTAAAAGAAGATTACTTCTTTGAAAGAATGTCTGTCTTGGTGACGGAATATGTAAGATCATGTCGTGACTGTCAGAAGAGAAAAGTCGTGAAACATACCAAGTCACATGTAACTGCATTTCCTACGCCATCGAAACCATTTGAAATATTTCAGATTGATCTGTATGGTCCTTTACCTGCCACAGCTCAGGGTAACTGTAATATTTTTACTGCTGTTGATTTGTTCTCTAAGTTTGTACATGCTAAAGCCTTGAAGGCAAAAGATAGTTTCACTGTAAGTGAGGCTCTTTTTTAACTTTGCACGACATATGGCACCCCAGATTGTTTGGTCAGTGATTTGGGAAGTGAATTCACATCTTCTGTTACTAAAGAACTGTGCAACATGTTTTTAGTGCCATTGCAGTTCGCTCCTGCCTTGTGTCAGTTCGTGTTGGGTGCCTGCGAGAGAACCCACCGCACCCTTGGGGAGAGACTTACCCCTTATGTAAATGAAAACAGAAACGATTGGGACACGTTCCTTCCTGCCATCATTTTTTCCATGAACACTTCCATCCATACTACTGTTCAGTATTCCCCATTCGAAATCCTTTATGGCTACAAACCGAGCTTTCCCCTTAACAATTCCTATGGTCTCAGAACCGCAAACAAGAATTGCAAAGACACCCAGTCCTAGATGAAAATCATTCGAGAAAATGTCAAACACAATGCCCTAAAAGCCCAAGAATCTATGTGTCTGCGAGAAAACATCTCCACTCGATTACTTGATGTAGCTGTAGGTGACTATGTCTATTTACGTATTGAGCCCGCGGGGAAGGGACAAAAATTGCAGAACAATTATGAAGGTCCTTTTGTCATTCAGGAAATTATTAGTCCCCACATAGTCAAACTGAAAGATTCACATTCAAAACTGCTGACCAATCCAGTCCATATGAATCGGTTGAAAAAGGCTCATGTCAGGGAGAATAACCCTAATCCTTTCCTTACTAAAAACAGTGGAGACATTACACGTTTCCTCAACAACCAACAACCGACAGAAGTTGCTAGTCCTTCCCCTCAACAAGTTTATAAGACAAACGCAGAGCATAGTTCTATTCCTCAATCTCTTCGCAAGTCTACTCGTATTCAGAACCAAACTGCCCCACAGTATGACAAATCTATCCTTGACTTCGTTCTATCTACGAGTGACAGTAACGACGACGTCATGAAAATTAGAAAAGTCTTAGGACAGAAACTTTGTGGAAACTCCCCAATGTACTTGGTGCAACTGAAGGGTGAGAGTGCCAGTAACTCACGATGGGTTAATTATTCAGAGCTTGACAGAAAAGCGCAACGGAATATACGAATCAACCCACCACCCACCATTTAAGTACTCTGGTACATGCTTAGGTTTTTAGGTTTTGTCATGTGTTTGCTCAGTTAATACTGTTTCCCAATGACTTTCTCCCGATCCCATATTTCTCTATTACATTTTGTTTTTTGATGACAAACAACATGTAAGCTTCTTTTATTACTGCATTTTATTTGTCATTTTGATACACTCATGCTTATGCTTAATGTGTTATGTCATTATCATACAAAGAACGGATTTTCAAATTGTTGCTTCGGCCACAATAGTCTTACACAAAATATTCCTGTTATGTCGACATTGTTATGCCCATCGAGGTTTTCCCGCTCTTGTGTCCTCACACAGACAAAAATTTCATGCCTGCTCTGCCCACGCAGTTCAACTATTCCCACATACATGCCCCAAATTCCCCTCTCAGGAAGATTTTGACGGCAAATACGTCGTCCAGTCTTGGGTAGAGTTCGTGAGAATGCTATGCATCAAGGTCCAGCCAGTAAACATGTTAAGTATGGGTTTCCCGCCCTGTTACGCTGTAACCTAACCTTGACTCGATTTTATGTACCCTTATGTTTAACTCCACGGTATGTTGACTCTGTATATGTACTCAAGCCCATTATGTTTTTGATGTTGACATGATTTGCATTATTTTCATATTTGGACCCTGTCGTATGCATGGACTTAGTTTATTATTTGGAAGACTTTCCAGATATACTTACATTTTCATTACTCCCCCTTTTATGGCAACGTATTAAACTGCATTATTTGTTTCTTTTTAAATAATGTATCCATTATTTTAGTTGGCGGGGATGTTATAATATCAGTTTCCCACATTGGGTTTTCCCTTGGGTTTTCCACCATCTGGGTAGTCAGTCTCACATACCCCGTCCCTCAAGGCCAAGGCCGCTTCCCAGATGGTCAGTCTCGCCTACTTGTTTGGCCATTCTTATAAAATGACCTGGGGTGCACGTGAGTTAGTTAGTTAGATATCTCGGCCCTAGTTAGTTGTGTTTCGGTGCTAGTTACAATTAGAGCATTAAAGAAAGTATCACTCTTGTTATGAACTGTAGTTACTAAATTCGTAGAGAATAAATTAAATGCCAAGCGAGTTCCTCAAAGTTCTTGTGTTTGTTTATTCTGTTCAAGAACATGTAAATCGTCTTTCACATCACATTAGGTTTAAATTAATACACCATGAAATTAAGATTTTTATGAAAAATCAGGACTCCTCATTCTGAAGTCCTGGTCCACACCAAAATACTACCACGTCCCACTTTGAGAAACATTGGTCTGAAGTAAATGAAAAAAACAACAACAACAAAAACGCGTTTGCCAATGTTTGGTTTTGTTTTGTTTTATTTGTTTACCATGCCATAGACCGACTCACTGAGGACAACCACATTCAGAATTCTTTATATTATTATCAACTGTTTGTTTGCAATCTGTCCCCGCCCCCCCCCCCCCCGCCCCTCCCAACACACACACACACACACAACACCAACGCAGCAAACTGACAAGCGACACTGTCACGGAGTCCGCCACGACATCTTTAACTGATAGCGTTTTTAATCGAAAGATATTAATGTGGCAGCACGAGCTGACCTTTAACCTCTTGGTGAGGTCAGTCTGTTGACCTTTGCTGACCTGTTTATAACCACGCGCTCCGGCTAAGTTGCTAAGACGAACAACAATTAAAAAGAAAAAAGAAATTTATATTTCGTTTCTAACATTTGCGTGTCATTTTTTTGTTCAGCTGGTCCAGTTTGTTTTCATTTCTTTTC
Organism: Onchidella celtica; assembly: GCA_963931925.1. Taxonomy (NCBI): domain Eukaryota; kingdom Metazoa; phylum Mollusca; class Gastropoda; order Systellommatophora; family Onchidiidae; genus Onchidella; species Onchidella celtica. Next base: position 50,422,172 of record OZ007578.1, read on the forward strand.
TTTTTTTTTTAATAAGTCCTTTTGCACAAATTTCTTCACATCCTCACAAACTATTCTTTTTGTCATTTCACGTTTCAGTGGGTACCAAAAAGAACAAAGTGCTGAATATTAAAATATATACTGACAAATGACGTGATGCAGTCAGATAAAATGTGATAAAAAAGATAATTTAGTCTCGAGATTTTTCCTTTGTCAAATTATCAAACTCATTTGACAAGGATTTTTCTTACTGTGAACATTATTATTTCCCGTCGTTTTCGTTTGCTACGAGTTTCAATTTTTGTTTTATTTTGTTATGGTTCTCGTAGACATTTTAGGACTGGCGACTTGATAGGTACAATCCCTCATTGTTCTGATTTCAAGTAACCAAGGCTAAAAAAACAACAACAAACAAACAAACAAACAAACAAAAACAAAACCTAAACGTCATCCAAAATTTTAATGTTGACCTTGTGGGGTAATGCGAAACATAAACACTACGGAGTACGATCGCATTGACCTCACAAGGGAAACCACTCTCGATGGAGAGGGACAGGAAGTGACGATATAACGGTAGAGGGAGGCGATGCGTTGATAGACTACAAGGTCAACTCAAGAGACAAGTAGGCTGTCTTAGCTTTACCTAAGTCCTACGCCTACATTGGTGACCCCGAACTTGGAACGAAATTCCAAGAGTTTCCACCATGGAAGAACACAAAGCAGTGTTGGCTGTTTCTCTGAAACTGCCAACATTTTGGACCACCAACCCAGAAGCGTGGTTCGCTCAAGCAGAGGCGCAGTTTGCCATCCGTAACGTCACCGTGGATGACACAAAGTATTACCACGTGGTGGCCAGTCTCGACAGTCAAACAGCAACACGGGCTCTATCTGTGCTCGTTTCCCCACCGCAGGAACGCAAGTATGAGGCTATTAAGGCTTTCATTTTATCTGCTTTTGGCAAATCTGAATCAGAAAGAGCCCACCTCCTTCTTAACATTCAGGGACTTGGTGACCGCAAACCATCGGAACTAATGGACTCTATGCTGGCTCTTCTTGGGCCCCATAGCCCATGTTTCCTATTCAGACACCTGTTCTTACAACAACTGCCTGAACATGTGAGAACACCCCTGGCAGCGTCACACACTGCTGACTACAGGCTACTGGCACAGGAAGCGGACCGACTGTACCTGTCCGTCATTCCAAACTCCAACGCAGTGCTAGAGGTAAACATCGCTGCGACACAGCCATCACCCTCTGCACCTAGACTTAGATCTAGCGGTGGTCAAAGCTCGTCAGTGTGCTGGTACCACAATCGTTTTGGAGAACAGGCACGCAAGTGCATCCAACCGTGCACACATCCTGCCCCCAAACCTCGTTCCTCTTCAACTTCCAACAGGAACCAGGGAAACGCCAGGCAGGGTCAGCAGTAGTGACACCCGTCTCTCAAACTTCTGCTGGCCCGGGCTCTCCACAACTGGTTATGGTCGACAACATCACAGGACGTCGCTTCTTGGTTGACACGGGTGCACAGGTATCAGTCATTCCTGCAACACTGTTGGACAAACGCACCGGTACCTGCGGACCTCCACTCCTCGCTGCTAATGGCTCTAACATTGCAACCTATGGTACGCGTATCATACCAATTAGGACCAGGGATAGAGTCTTCACGGCAAGATTCGTGGTAGCGGATGTGAAACGGCCATTACTCGGCGCCGACTTCCTTCGCCGACACAACATACTTGTTGATATACGTGGCCAGCAGCTAATCAAGGCTGACTCGTTGGCCATCTACCCTTGCAGCATCCATCAAGTAGCGGAGCAACAGGTTCAGGAAAGTACTTTCTGAGTTTCCACAAATCCTCCAACCCACCTTTTCATCTTCAGAGGTGAAGCATGGCGTCCATCATCATGTGCCTACTACTGGCCCCCCTATCCATGCTAAGGCACGTTGTCTGGCACCCGACAAGCTAGCCACTGCAAAAGAAGAATTCAAGAAAATGGAGGACATGGGAGTGATTCGACGATCTAGCAGCCCGTGGGCATCACCTTTGCACATGGTTCCTAAAGCTAGTGGAGAGTGGAGACCATGCGGGGATTTTCGTCGCCTCAACGACAGGACGATAGCAGACCGGTACCCCGTTTCTCACATCCAGGATTTCTCAACCGGGCTGAAAGGGAAAACTATCTTCTCCAAGATCGACCTCATTCGTGGATACCATCAGATACCCATGGCCCCAGAGGACATCGAAAAGACGGCAATCATCACTCCATTCGGCCTGTATGAATTTCTGCGCATGCCGTTTGGTCTCAAGAATGCTGCACAAGCAGTTCAGCGCTTGATGGACTCTCTGCTCCAAGACCTCAAATGTGCTTTCAACTACATAGACGACATCCTGGTCGCTAGCGATTCGGAGGCCCAACATTTGGAAGATCTTCACGCTGTTTGTGGAAGATTGTGTGACGCTGGTCTGGTGGTAAGACTGGAGAAATGTGTTTTTGGAGTCTCGGAGATTGACTTCTTAGGTCACCACATCACTCCATTAGGGTCTACGCCTCTTCCTTCCAAGGTCAAAGCAATTGAGGATTTTCCCCCACCTCAAACAGCGAAAGGGTTACAAGAGTACTTGGGGATGATAAACTTCTATCATCGGTTCATTCCCCGTGCAGCAGAGATTCAACGGCCCCTGTATGATGCTTTAAAGAACTCCTCAAAGTCCACTCACATACAGTGGACGGAAGAAATGAGCACTGCCTTCCAGACTAGCAAATCAGCACTGGTAGAGGCAGCCATGCTTGCCCACCCAAACACTGATGTGCCCATCGTACTCACATGTGATGCATCGGAACAAGCGGTCGGTGCGGTTTTCGAACAATTTGTGGATAGGTCGTGGCAACCCTTAGCTTTTTTCAGTAGGCGCTTACGTCCCGCAGAGAGGAAGTACAGCGCTTTTGACAGAGAACTGCTCGGCATCTATCTCTCCATTCGTCATTTCCGGTTCCTGCTTGAGGGTCGATCATTCTGCGTCTTCACTGACCACAAACCCCTGACTTTCTCGATGTCAAAAGTCACAGAACCCTGGTCTGGTCGCCAACAAAGACAACTGGCCTTCATCTCTCAGTTCACAACAGACATCAGGCATATTTCAGGTAGAGACAATGTCGCCGCTGACTGCCTTTCACGCTCTATCTCCAATGTGTCGGTAGGCGTAGACTACTCAGCAATGGCTACTTCTCAGGCTGCAAGTGAGGAAATTCAGGCCTATTGCACAGCCATCACAAATCTCAGTTTGGTTCATTCAGCTGTGGAACCAACAGGCCCTCAACTGCTGTGTGACATCTCCACAGGAAAACCACGGCCAGTGGTGCCGCCAGATTTCCGACGTCAAGTGTTTGACACCATACACAACCTTTCACATTCTGGGGCAAGAGCTACAGCACGACTTGTGTCTCAGAATTTCGTGTGGCATGGTTTGAAGAAACAAGTTAGACAATGGGTAAGAGAGTGTTTGGATTGCCAACGATCCAAAGTACACACACACGTCCACGCCCCACTTGAGCAGATCCCAACACCAAAGAAAAGGTTCAGTCACATACACGTGGACATTGTCGGACCTCTCCCTTCTTCCCAGGGATACACTCATCTGTTTACCATCATCGACCGCAGCACACGCTGGCCAGAAGTGATACCACTTCAAAACACGTCTACTGTCACTTGTGCCCATGCGCTCATCAGTGTATGGATAGCTCGTTTTGGCATCCCAACAGACATTACTTCTGACAGGGGTTCTCAGTTCACTTCTGCCCTCTGGACGGAAATCATGGAAAGACTCGGGACTAGGATCCATCGCACGACTTCCTATCACCCACAATCAAACGGAATCGTCGAACGATTTCATAGGACTCTCAAATCCTCACTCATGGCTCGACTGCATGGTCCCAACTGGATGGAGGAACTACCATGGGTCATGCTGGGCCTAAGAACTATTCCAAAGGAGGACATTGGAGCTTCAGTGGCTGAGTCAGTCTACGGAGAGCCTCTCACAATTCCAGGAGAACTGATTGCTGCCATTGCCACTCCTTTCTGTGCCACTGAACAGTTGAATGACTTTCGCGGCCAGGCCCAATCATTCCTACCCACTCCCACTTCACGACACTGCCGGCCTCCAAACAATGTGCCAAGCACTTTGGCAACAGCAAAGTATGTCTTTGTTAGAAGCGACGCCTCTCAACGTCCTTTACAACGCCCATACACCGGACCATACGTCGTAGCCGCTCGGGACGACAAGACTTTCCAAATACTTATGGGAAATCGGACAGAAACAATTTCGATTGATCGCCTGAAACCAGCCCACATAGAAACGTCACAACCAGTCCCTATCGCCCACCCACCGAAACGTGGACGGCCCAGAACTGTCCCAACAAAGAATCCTCCTGCTCCTCCACCTCCACCTTCCTCACCTCAGCGGCCTCATCTTACGGGTTCCAAGAGCTCCAGGTCTGGACGTCAACTTCGTCCACCTAGGAGGTTTATGTGAGGACAATACTGTTGGGGGGTTGTGTGGGGTAATGCGAAACATAAACACTACGGAGTACGATCGCATTGACCTCACAAGGGAAACCACTCTCGATGGAGAGGGACAGGAAGTGACGATATAACGGTAGAGGGAGGCGATGCGTTGATAGACTACAAGGTCAACTCAAGAGACAAGTAGGCTGTCTTAGCTTTACCTAAGTCCTACGCCTACAACCTCACCAAATTCCCGTCTGCCAGTGCACGGCGGCCGAGCCTGCGCAGTTTCAAAGATTCAATGAAATCCAACCAGAAGAATTGAAACCTTTAGTAAAATGAAACACAGTCATGGCCTGATGAACTTTGGGCAAAGGAATAAAATAAAATAAAAAGTTCGTAGGAACTCGGGTTCTGTGAATTCACGTGAAACAGACAAGTACATCCATGGCTGTGACAAACTCTAGCACAGTGCTAAAGATTGGCCTAAAGATCAGCTATGAAGCAAAGACCAGAATCACAGTTTTCCCAGTCAATCGTAATATCGCACGGTGTAAATTACACAAATATTACTCACAATTAAAAGGTGTCCCAGGACTCTTAATGTGTCGGCAAACCACGAGCCAGATTTGATTCAGTCTGAGACCAAGCTTAGTTCGAATCTTTCTGGCTTTTAACGGCAACGGGTGGGTGGCCGGATGGGAACACGTGGGGGGGGGGGGACTAACTGACAACAACAGAAGCAGTAGCAACAATACCAACAACAATAACAACAACAACAACAACACACCTGATGCTGTGACAATAATGATACTACACCCAGTATCACCCCCCGGTACAACACACAACTCACGCCAGACATCTCTATCGGTTATACATTCAATACTTCGCTCCACTGATTGCCAAAACGTGCACCTTGCTTCATTAACCAACTCACTACACTGAGTTTGCACTCAGCCGAAGAAAATGCCTGAATTCTGTTTGGGAGGGTCGAAGTTTCATGGTGACAACTGACGTGTTCTCTCCCCCCCCCCCCCCTTCCCATCCCTCCTCTTCCCCTCCCCCGATTCTCATTCTGTATTATAATTTTTTGGGGTGTTGAGAATGGGGCTGGTACCAAAAACGCTGGCATATTTGGCAGCAGTCGAAAATCAATGAAAATGTGTGTTTGGCTATTATTTATCAGATCAAAGCCAATGTTGGGCTACACCACTCGGCAATTACCTGGCCATTGTGCCACTGGAAATTGGTAATGCTTTCTGAATGGAACAATTAGAACTTTCCGAGTCCACACAGATTAATTACACTGGTTTGTGCCGTTTATTGAGTGTTTTCCATTTTGCACCAAGCCGGGGCTTCCCTCGGCCAGTCTCACTTTTTTTTGTTTGTTTTGTTTAGTTTTCATAGATTTTAACTTGCAGTCGTTTTTGGATCGAGCGGTCTGACAATAGCCACTTCTACTCTTGAATTCGAAACAGAGCTATCTGGAAGTTGTCGGCTACACCTCACAACTTTAGTTCTTGTTTGTTCTCTCTCCATTCTCTGGAAAACTGGAGATCTTGTAGTATGTAGAAGAGGTGTAACAATTGCACACTTGGAGACTTGTTTCAAATGCGTTGTGACACTTATCAAGCTGTTTCACGGTTCCGATTTATTCTTTATTCGAACTGCATATCATAAATCCGCACATGCGTTTTTAACAAAGAAAGTTTTCAGTGAGGTAAAAAGTGGAATTGGAACAAACGAGAACTGAGGTAGCAATCATTCTGACCCCTTGTGTGCTCACATTCTAAGAGAATAAGTTTTTAAAGTCCAAACCACAACATTTCACAATTTATTTAACTGTTCACAAAACATACGGTCAAGTAATAGTGATTTACCATGGAGGTGGAATGTTGTGTAAAATCACACTTCACTTATTCTGCCTGCAGAGTTTTGGTATTTTATTCAGAATCTGAAAAATTTCCTCTTAAATAAAGTGATATAAATCATAATGGTATTTTGTGGGCCCTAAATACAGATCTACTTTAGTCTAAACGTTCTGAAAGTGAAGGGTAATATTTCCACTAAATAAAATATATTGTCATAAAATTCAGACCTAAATAAAATTCGTAAATTCCACGAACGCATTGGCTCAATTTTAGTCAGTTTCGTTTATGAAGTAGATGGAACAGAAAGGAGACGATATCATTCTCTAGAATGCCAGTGAATAATGGTGGAAAAAAAGTTCATGGGTAAAAAAAAATCATAGTGCACTCTTTTATATAAGGCACAAACTGCTGCTTGCATTTCCAAACCGAAAAATATAATTATACTCTCTAGTCAGAGGAAACCATACAAAAGTCTGCACGACTATGAACGGAACAATACATTATCAGGGTATTTTTGAGTCTGTGTGCAGCCGTGTCACTGTATGATTTGATTGCAAACTGTTTATAGCTTGAACTAGCTTTGGGAAATGAACAGATACACACAACTCCCTCGCACACAAGTCACAACAATGAAAAATGATTCTCACAGGGGAGAAAAACAAAAACTGAGATATCGGCGTATGATTAAACTTGATCAAATTTTGCTTTGGGGGGGGGGGGGGGCGTGTGTGTTGTGTGTTTAACTGGCATGGGACAGTAAATGGTTTAGGCTACTCTGCTGGAAGCAATGATTACATAGTGAGGATATTACAGTCCTGTTCACTAGTACTTCTCTGATTTTTATTGCATTTTATTCTGTCGTGATGCAGTGATGTAATTAACAGAAACTAAAGGAAAAGAAGGTCCTCACGAAATTTGTATTAACTTGGAGGCAGGCCAACTCAAACTGTTAGTTGGTTTGTTGCGTATTCATGCAACTGGCCACTAGAAACAGAAAAGGTTGTGGGAAGGGTAGTAAACAAGTTTCAAAAATTAAAAAATTGGGCTCGTCCGGGATTTGAACCCGGGACTTCTCGCACCCAAAGCGAGAATCATACCCCTAGACCAACGAGCCAGTTACACACAGTGTAAACGCTTTCAGGCATTTCTTATCTCTTGTTCATATAAGTTTGTGAATTAAACCGAGCGGAGTGGGGGGGGGGGGGTATTATAATGATGTCAGTGGTACGACTATGAACGGAACAATACATTATCAGGGTATTTTTGAGTCTGTGTGCAGCCGTGTCACTGTATGGTTTGATTGCAAACTGTTTATAGCTTGAACTAGCTTTGGGAAATGAACAGATATACACAACTCCCTCGCACACAAAAGTCACAACAATGAAAAATGATTCTCAGAGGGGAGAAAAACAAAACCTGAGATATCGGCGTATGATTAAAACTGATCAAATTTTGCTTGGGGGGCATGACGTGTTGTGTGTTTAACTGGCATGGGACAGCAAATGGTTTAGGCAACTCTTCTGGAAGCAATGATTACAGTGTGGGGATATTACAATCCTGTTCATTACTGTTTCTCTGATTTTTATTGCATTTCATTCTGTGGTGATTGCAATGATGAAACTAATATGAACTAAGAGAACAGAACTCCCTCACGAAATTTGTTTTAACTTAGAGGCAGGCCAACTCAAACTTAGTTGGTTTGTTGCGTATTCATGCAATTGGCCAATAGAAACAAAAAATGCTGTGGGATGGGTAGTAAACAAGTTTCAAAAAAAAAAATTAAAAAATTGGGCTCGTCCGGGATTTGAACCCGGGACCTCTCGCACCCAAAGCGAGAATCATACCCCTAGACCAACGAGCCAGTTACACACGGCTTAAACGCTTTCAGGCATATCTTATCTCTTGTTCATGTAAGTGTATGAATTAAACCGAGCGGAGTGCGGGGTATTATAATGATGTCAGTGTAGTGCATGTATTTTGACCGGGTAACTCGACTAGTGTGGAGGTAGCAGAGAATGACGCAATCCTTGGTGAACGCACCCCTTGAGTCAAGAGGTTGTCGCAAACTACAGTTAGCAAACGTCACTGTTTTGGATGAAAATTAGCCTTGTAGCAAAGAATGTAGAAGTAACGATTGTACCCAGGTCAGACTGTTGGATAACCCGATGAGAGTGGGCGTGGTCTAATTGGGACATTTGGTTAATGCTCCGAGTCCCCTGACTGATACACAATTTTCAAGGCCGAAGCTATAAAAAGAACTTAGTAATGGGTCTCTTTGGATTTTATGTAGTTCACCTGTACAAATGTGTACATACCCAGCCAACATTGGTGTATGCTTTTCATAAGATTAGTAGGATTTCCGTAGGACAAGTAGGATTTGTGTAAGTTTGGCAGTATTACCGTAGAGCGGATTTCTTACATCAAACAGACATCAATGCAATGTCGTAACCAGCGGCTCTGGGTAGGAATGAGGTGCAAACTTGACGTTAATCCTACATGTTGGAGTTAAATAGGACTTCTGACTGGGTTTCATATACTGCAAGATTTTTTTACACCCCAGATGAAAGTGTAGACTGTAGATCACAATAATAAAAAAAAAAGGTGCATTTTCAGTCTTTTCGCTCTCAGAGCTATTTGAGTCTTCAATTAAAGAGTTGGAAGTCATCTGTCATAAAAAGTAAAGATTCTAAAAACCAAATATTATAACAGCAGTAAATTTAAAAAAAAAAAAAAGGAAAAGAACTAATATGAACATCACGTTAAGATGGATTTAAAAAAATTGGGCTCGTCCGGGATTTGAACCCGGGACCTCTCGCACCCTAAGCGAGAATCATACCCCTAGACCAACGAGCCGTTACGATGATGTAAGAAAGAAGAAACTTTGACTGCAGTTTCCTAAGCATTTGCGTGTTCAAGAATTCCCCCTCTGTAATAAGACCCGCTGGAACAGTTCAACTTGCCCCGAGAACTAAATGATGCCATATGTTGTCTTTTTCAGGAAACATTCGAAACCATGTCTGGGTTGAGAAAGGAGGTTTTTTTCAGTTTAATTCTTCTAGGTACCGCGTGCACTGACTCAGGCCAATTCCACGAAAAATGTTTGTCTTTTACAATAAAGACCAAAAAAAAAATATGGATAGAAAAAAAGTAACAAATAAGTAAATAATTCTGCTGGCGAAAAGCTCTGAACTTGTCAGATAGCGCACTATTTTTTCATTCAATTCGGCCATTATCTTTTGAAGTCTGCCTTAGATTTGGCCCAAGTCATAGGCTAAAATGACTACCACTGGGGGAGGAAGGGAGTTTTCATAAACTATAGAAGTGGAAGAGAATCCATGTCTCACTAACAGGGTTGCTGTAAACAATCTATACAGCATGTTAGGCGTCATCTCGCTGTAGTACTTTAGCCACAGGGCGACAGCAACGCTACAGGAATCTGAGACGTAGGAGCGGCGGCAAGTCTGCACATTGGATTGACATCGTTCCAATGTAGATCCGCTGGTTACGATATCGCACCGGTGTCGGTTTAATAAAGGAATTTGCCCCTACGGTAATCCTACCAACCGACGGAAAATCTACACAAATCTACCTCGGATTGACGTAGGGATGCTGGCTGGATTGTGATCAGATGGGGAGACATGACGGAAACGGCAAACTTTGGATAATTTACAGTGTTTATTGTCTGACTGAACCTAAACACGCAATGATTGACCAGCCGACTTAGACATGGGAAGTTAACTTTCTGTTGTTGTTAGCACGTCTTGACATCCTCTCTATGTCTCTGTCAGTCTGTCTATCTGTCTGTTTGTCTGTCTGCCTGTCTTTTTTACTTTCTCTATTTGTTTGTATCTCTCATTCAGGCACAGAATGTCTTACTCTTTCTCTCACTCTCTTACACACTCTCTCTCTCACACTCTTTCTCTTTCACTTTCACTCAGTCTCTCACTCTCTCAAGCATTCTTTGTCCCTTTCTCTTACTCTCTCTCTCTCTCTCTCTCTCGCTCACTCTCTCACTCTCTCACTCTACACACACACACACTCTCTCTCTCCCTTTCTCTCACTCTCTTGTCTCTCTCTCTCCCTTTCATATAAACACACACACACACACATATACACACAGTGATGCAATGACTTTCAAACATATTTAACCCGAAGTGACCCATTTTGTTCACCCTGGTTAATCCGAGTTTCGGAACATTATTAAATTTTTTATTTTTTTTTATATTCAACCTAACGATGTAAATCCCTGCATTCTTGAGACTTTTGACATAGCTAGAGCCACGTCACATGACACTGTACCATACAGAAATGGCGTGTCGATTTATGGTTTGACATCTCATGGCCAGCAAAATGTAATTTTGAAAAACGCATCAAATAACATTTTGTGTAGCACTATGTCAGGGAACTACCCGGCGCAGCAAAGCCACGTTGTAACGCAAACACTTGCACTGCTATGTCAGAACAACAGCTGCGAGGAGATACAATAAGGGGTAAGCCAGAGCAATGCTGGCGTAGACCGTACACTGGTGGCTCACCGCCTGATTGTTATACATCACACAATAACAACACTATTAACGCTCATACCACCGTGGTGTAACCAGTGAGTAGTGATTTAGAGGGATGCATAATAATTAGGCTGTGAGCCACAAGTGTGGGGCCTACGCCAGCCTTGGTCTGGTTACCCCTAACTCAGTAACTGGGCCAACCCGCCAGCATCCCTAGGTCAATCCGGTGAAGATTTCAGTAGGGTTGGTAAGATTACCATAGGGTGGGATGTCTTACATCCAACCGACGTCGGTGAGATATCGTAACCAGCGGATTTACGTAGCAACTATGTCATTCCTGTGGGGCTTAACGACAGTCCTACTGGGCTGATTTCCGTAGACTTGCTGACCGGGTAGGTTCTTGGGGCCATCCTTAAAGTAAATGCGTTCGCAAAGGGGGCGGGGGGATGTTGCCCTCACCGGATGAAAAGAGTAAATTCGTGGGGGGGGGGGGGTGGGTTGAGATGTTACCCCCACTGGATGAAAAGAGTAAATTCGGGGGGGGGGGGGGAGGGGGTTCTGTAAAGAGCACTTATGGTTTTCAGTTATGATCATGAATTATTAAAAAGTTAGGTTTAATTTATTATTTCAACCGCATAGATTGTTGGATTCGTGCAAAAATATGCCATTGAATTAAAGTTGCAAAATATCAACCTTTAAATTGGGAGACACGTCTAGAAGCAAGGTGCTCGCCTCTCATGCCGAAGGTACCGGGTTCGAATCCCGGTCGGTGCAGGCATGTTGGATTTGGGGGATTTTTTTTTTTCATATTTTCCTGTCCCTGATCCTATGGGAGGTAGGATCGAGAACCTAGTCTTCTCGGATAAAGACGGAAAACTCGGAGGGCCCTTGTGCACGTTGCGCACGTTAAAGATACTTTCGCAGTCGGAAATCGAGAAGAGCAGGCCGTATAAGGAGTCAAGGACGCTGATCGGGCAAAATTCTAAAAGAAAACGAATCTCTACGACATCAAGAAACATACAAATAAGAAAAGTGAGGTGTAAGGACCTCCTAGAATAAAGACCTAAACACACAACAGCCCGTCATCATGGACATCCACTAATTTCTCAGCCGCATTGTCATACAGGGGAGGGTTGGGGGGGGGGGGCGTCAAGAGTTATGAAAAGGGTGCATCGGATGGGGAAGGTGGACGGGATATAAAACAAAACATCTACCAAATCGAGCCAGGAACCCTATGTTAATCCGACCTAAATTTGGGCAGGATTAGCATGATTACAATGGGTATGGGATCCCTTCATCAAACTGATGTTGGCCCCCGATGTCGTAACTAGCGGATCTACGTAGGAACGATGTCGATCGTTTGAGCAAACTTGACGTCATTCCCCCCCCCCCCCCCGGATATCATTCCCCCCCCCCCCCCCCCTCTTCCTCGGATATCCTCAGAGCTGCTGGTTGGGTACCCTATGGCTTACAGTCCATCTTAAAACATGGATCGGGTCCCCAGAGATTTGGAAGAATTTTTAAAATAGGAAAAAATGATTGACTAAGAAGCTAGAGTTAATGAGTTCTTGTACAGTGTAAGAAGGGTTTTAAAAAGGAAAAAGAAAATAATAGTCATATACAGGCAAAAATATGCCTGGGCTCGTCCGGGATTCGAATCCGAGACCTCTCGCACCCACAACGAGAATCATACCACTAGACCAACGAGCCAGTTATACAACAGATACAGACAGGTGAAATATTTCTAATATCACAATCATGATATGAAGACTTGTAATAATGTGCAATCTTGTTGTGTGTGCATTCGTTTCTTATCGATATAAACAGAATTCATGATGCAACACATCTACTGGTGGGCATGTTTCATCGAAATCTGGATTGAGAAAGTCTCTACTTATTGCTTTACATCTCCCTTACCCACCCCTACCCCCCCACCCCCCTTCCCTTCCAATGACACTCTTGGTAAGTGCCCTGTCAACATCCCTACATCAATGCGATGTAGGTTTGTACAGGATTTCTGTAGGGCTGGTGATTTACCACAGGAGCAGATTTCCCTGCATCAAACCGATGTCGGTGCGATGTTGCAAGCAGCGGATTTGTGTAGGAACGATGCCATTCTTATGCAGCAAGATTAACATCCATTCTGTCCTACTGGTCTGATTTTCGGAGAGCTACTGGCTGGATAGGCTCTAGGGAACCTCAAGAGTTATGAAAAGGGTGCAGGGGATGGGGAAGGTGGACGGAATAAAAAAAAAAATCTACCAGATCGAGCCAGAAACCTTATGTTAATCCGACGTAAATTTGGGCAGGACTCGTATGATTACAATGGGTATGGGATCCCTTCATCAAATCGATGTTGGCCCCATGTCGTAACTAGCGGATCTACGTAGGAACGATGTCGATCGTATGAGCAAACATGACGTCATCCCCCCCCCCCCCGGATATCCTTAGACCTGCTGGTTGGGTACCCTATGGCTTACAGCAGGTGTGCTCAACCACTCGATCGCGATCTACCGGTCGATCTTCAACTGCTTGGCAGTCGATCGCGGGATGAAATGTAGGGCACACCCGCATATTTTTTTTATCTGTCTTTGTATTTTGGCGGGTCGTTTTTCTTGGATGTGGCGGGTTTGTGTTAGTTTTTTCTTCTTTTGTCCTTGTGAATGTGGCGGACTGAAAATAAAACGTGGCAGGACGGTAAAAGTTTACCTGGCAACAATGAAACCGCCATTATGGGTGCGAGATAATCGACATTTACCTGTATCGGCTAATTTCGAGTAGATCAGAGACCAATCTTGTTTCAGGGCTTCGCCAGACTGGTAGATCTCCAAAGGCTGGGAAATGTAATAGTAGATCCTATGTCAATAAAGGTTGAGCACCCTTGGCTTACAGAATATCGTAAAACATGGAACGGGTCCCCAGAGATGAGGAAGAATTTTTAAAAAAGAGAAAAAAATGATTGACGAAGAAGCTAGAGATAATGAGTGTCACAAATCCCAGACTGGGAGATGTAATAGTTTATGACAGGACAACAATCACGAACAAACAAGTTTAACACTTAACAGAACAACCCATCAGACTCACACATTTATTAAACATAATTATACATATAATAGCGCAATTACATACATTATATTATCGAAATGACTGCCGTACAACGGCCTTATTCTCACACACACTCTCCCTCGGATCCACAATCCGGTAGTCACTCCTAAAGGCACTTCGGCCTCAGCCTCTCCCCTCAGGGTCTTAATAGCACATTAATAATTTACTGGCACCGCAGTCTCTCAATATCACCTTCCTATTGTCATACACCTTAGCATTCCCCTCGCACCTCAGCAGGGCAATAACACATTGTTATTTCCATAGCCATCAACATGGCAACAACATAGTATCAGTTCACTAGCCTATCAACATGGCAACAATATAGTATCTCATTCACTCTCATATCTACGTCCCTGTCCGTGGCCTGACTGCCACGACTTTATGTGCCTCTACTGTCCTGCACTGACAGCCTCACTTCTGGCCTATGTGTGGCCTCCGGCCCTATGCTGGCCTATCCCCTGTGCTCATCGAGGTGGCTCTGCGGCCCGTCCCCGACACCTACAAGAATAACATTACATTGGTATAATACCCTACCATTTCTATTCACTCCACCTCTCCTTACAATCCATGAAGCGTACACACACTAGTTCACCTTTCCCTCACCACACCTCTTACGGTAACACACCTCCATCGGAGTACACACTACTCACTCGCGCTACAAATCCATGAACTCACTTTCATCTATCGCTCATGGCGCACATTGCTATATTCAATATCAAGGACTTCCACACTCCTCACATATACTTATTTACATCATGGTAATAGACGAATATAATATAATACATCAATCATAATAATCAATCAACATTCTACATACCAGTCATTACTGGAAAGACTCTCACTAGTCTTCTCGACTGCTTCCCTTATGTCCGCCCGATGGGCTCTTATTCACAGGTCCGCTCCGTCGGACCTTCTAACTTGCAGTGATAGTAATCCAGCGCTTTCGCCTCATTCAGACTTCCACACCACTCATACACGCACGCTTTTCCCACTTGTCTGCATGAGTTATTTTTACTCTTCCCCTTTCACGTCTTTTCCTAAAGGGTGGGGAGGATATTCATGGGCGGGCAACTAGCAGGGGCAGACCCCGAACAAAAAGTACTTCCCCTCGGGAACGTAGGGGCGCCTTATCCGTCTGTCGTGAGCTCTTCTTATTCTACACCCGCTCTGTAGCAATCCCCTTAATTGCACTCACTCCACTCGTGACAATGAGTTCTTGTACAGGTGTAAGAAGGGCTTTAAAATGGAAAAAAATACTAGCCATATACAGGCAAAAAAATGCCTGGGCTCGTCCGGGATTCGAATCCGAGACCTCTCGCACCCACAACGAGAATCATACCACTAGACCAACGAGCCAGTTATACAACAGATACAGGCAGGTGAAATATTTCTAATAATCACAATCATGATATGAAGACGTGTAATAATGTGCAATCTTGTTGTGTGTGCATTCGTTTCTTATCGATATAAACAGAATTCATGATGCAACACATCTACTGGTGGGCATGTTTCATCGAAATCTGGATTGAGAAAGTTTCTACTTATTGCTTTACATCTCCCTTACCCACCCCTAGCCACTCTCCCACCCCCCCTCCCTTTTTTTTTCCCCAGCCCATTTAATGACACTCTTGGTAAGTGCCCTGCCAACATCTCTACGTCACTGCGATGTAGGTTTGTACAGGATTTCTGCAAGACCGGTGATTTACCACAGAAGCGGATTCTCTGCATCAAACCGACGCCGGCGCGATGTCGCAACCGTCAGATCTGTGTAGGAACGACGTCATTCCTACGAGCAAACCTGACGCCCAATCCTAGGCTTCCGATTTACATAGGGTTGTCACAAATCCCAGACTGGGAGATATAATAAGTATGACAGGACAACAATCACGAACAAACTAGTTAACACTTAACAGAACAATCCATCAGACTCACACATTTATTAAACATAATTATACATATAATAGCGCAATTACATACATTATATTATTGAAATCAACTGCCGTACAACGGCCTTATTCTCACACACACTCTCCCTCGGATCCACAATCCGGTAGTTACTCCTAAAGGCACTTCGGCCTCAGCCTCTCCCCTCAGGGTCTTAATAGCACATTAATAATTCACTGGCACCGCAGTCTCTCAATATCACCTTCCTATTGTCATACACCTTAGCACTCCCCTAGCACCTCAGCAGGGCAATAACACATTATCATTTCAATAGACATTATCGTTTCAATAGTACATTCTCCCCTCAACATGGCAATAGTGCATTATCACATTCACTCTCATATCTACGTCCCTGTCCGTGGCCTGACTGCCACGACTGTATGTGCCTCTACTGTCCTGCACTGACAGCCTCACTTCTGGCCTATGTGTGGCCTCCGGCCCTATGCTGGCCTATCCACTGTGCTCATCGAGGTGGCTCTGCGGCCCGTCCTCGACACCTACAAGAATAACATTACATTGGTATAATATCCTACCATTTCTATTCACTCCATCTCTCCTTACTTCCATGAAGCGTACACACACTAGTTCACCTTTCACTCACCACACATCTTACGGTAACACACCTCCATCGGAATACACACTACTCACTCGCGCTACAAATCCATGAACTCACTTTCATCTATCGCTCGTGGCGCACATTGCTATATCCACTATCAAGGACTTCCACATTCCTCACATATACTTATTTACATCATGGTAATAGACGAATATAATATAATACATCAATCATAATAATCAATCAACGTTCTACATACCAGTCATTACTGGAAAGACTCTCTCACTAGTCTTCTCGACTGCTTCCCTTATGTCCGCCCGATGGGCTCTTATTCACAGGTCCGTTCCGTAGGGCCTTCTAACTTGCAGTGATAGTAATACAGCGCTTTCGCCTCATTCAGACCCCCCCCCCCCACTACTCACAACAGCACGCTTACTGACTTGCCTACCGTGAGCCCTTCTTACTCTACACCCGCTCTGTAGCAATCCCCCACCCCAAAAAAATTAATGCAATTAATTTCAATCGCATCAAGATGACTGTCAACGAGTGAGCGTGAGCAATACCTACACTAAAAAAAAACCTAGCAGTTCCCCTAGTATATAAAATACCGAAATCAGGGGAAAATATGGGGATCAATATGGTCTGCAATATGCATATATGTGTCACATCATGAATAGCTAACTAAACACAATATCTAATACAGAATCAAAAGCCAATCAACCTATCAACCATTCTTCATATCATATTTATAATGTCAATATTTTAAAGTCGACTCATTCACACAGATCCTGTCAATGTTCCTGTCCTCTGATGTATAAGCTCCTGAAATCTTCCCCTAGGCTCGACTAAGGTAGTCGGCGATATGATTGCTGGTTCCTGGAATTGGTTGAATAACGAAGGTATACGGCTGCAAAGCCAATGCCCATCTAGACAAGCGTGGGCTGGACGAACGATTCTTCGACAAAAATGTCAGTGGCTTGTGGTCTGTCTGGATACAAAATTCTCGTCCCATGAGATAACGTCCCAATTTCTGGACGGACCAGACAATGGCAAGACACTCACGCTCTATCACAGAATACTTTCTTTCTCTCTGCAATAACTTCCTACTGACATAACATACAGGATGGAGACATTCGTTCTTCTCCTGTAGAAGACAAGCGCCGACACCAGAGTCCGACGCATCCGTTCTGAGGATAAAATTAGATCGAAAATCGGGTAATATCAGAATGGGTGACGATGATAATGCTGTCACCAAATTATCAAATGATGTCTGACATTCAGACGTCCACTGGACCTTATCGGGTTGTCCCTTCTTAGTAAGGTCAGTAAGAGAAGATGACAAGGAGGAAAAATTTGGAATGAACTTTCTGTAATAATTTAAAATTCCCACTAAGCTTCTGACTTGTTTCTTTGTTTTAGGGATTTGCAACCCTACTAACTTGTCAATTTTTGTTTCTTCAGGTCTCTGAACACCTCTACCCACAATATGTCCTAAGAATACTATCTCTGGACATGCCAAATCCATCTTTGCGGGTTTAGCAGTTAACCCAAAATGACGTAATCGTTGAAAAATTACTGTTAGTGTCTGAATATGATCAGACCATGTCGACGTATGGCATGCTATATCGTCAAAGAATGACACGACATTAGGTATGTCCTTCAATACCAGTATGAGAATACAGATACTCTGGTCTCTCATGAAACCTCTGCAGCATATCAACGTGGAAAACCTTTACTGATCCATCAATGTGGATAGCGTAATCTACCTTCGAAACAATTCGCTCAATAACATAAGGACCTTTCCATGTCATCAATAACTTATTATGGTCCGTAGGTAACAACAATAGGACCTTGTCTCCTGGCTTAAAAATTCTCAGTTTAGATCCTCTATCTTTATAGTTCTTTGCTCTTGCTGAAGCGATACTAGACGCTTCTTCTGCTATAGTGCGCGCTAAAGATAATCTTTCTCTTAAATCAACAAGGTCTATCGAAACCTTTTTAAACGGTTCCGAAACCGTGGGGATCTTTTGAAGAGGAGCCTGGGGTGTACGACCCTTATGCGTCGTCTTTTGGCACGCACTGCACGTCTTACAATATAACCGCACATCTCTGTATACTGACGGCCAATAAAAATCTTTCAGAACTCTCTGCTTGGTTCTAGTACTTCCCATATGATGCGCTAATGGAACATCATGGGCCAGACGCAATACTGTAGCAATCAACGACCGTGGCACGACGACCTGCTTTTGAACGGAAGCCACTGTGACGTACATACGGAACAGAATGCCCCCCTGGACAAAAAAAGAAGATGACCCGTTTTTATATTTCCTCGTTTTCTCGGTTCGCGCTTCCCCAAAACATGGGTTTAATGATGGATCCTCCCTTTGTAATCTCGTCAAGCGCTCTGGCGTGATATCTAGGTTGACCGCTGGCGTCGCCAAAGGTCTAATCTTATCTTTATCAGTTACCCGTCGACGTGTTTCGGCCGCGGCGCAAAAGTCAATACCTTTTGATTGCGACCATGCTTGCACGTTCTCATCGGAAGGGGAAACTACCCGTGATACATTCCCAATGATGAGCTGGGCGCCTGGAAAACAACCAACGACTGCTTCGACTTCCCCGCTAAGGAAAGGTGTATCTATCACTATTCTTGCCATGGGTAATTTCTCAATGGCCCCCGAAAATTGGATGCACGGGACAGTCTCACCTGTAAGCTGTGAATCCCGAATGCAATCTCTATGCACTCCCACAACGGTAGATCCTGTATCTCGTAAAACCGAGACCGGTTCGTCCCCAACAAACCCCGGATAAACCCTAAGACCACCTCCTGTATGACATGAATTTATAACGGGGATCTTTCTCCCACAAGGTAAAACACCGGAAGATAATAACTTCTCACAACTGGGACACTTAGAATACTGTCCGCCTCCGTTGTCCGATGTAACACACGCAGCCGCATGATGAAATTTATTTGGGGAACATGGACTGGAGCTACTGTCCACGTTCGCCGCTATCCTACCTGCAGGGCAATTCACGCTGATGTGATCTGCTCTACCGCAGTTCCAACACTTCGCGGCCCTACACTCGGGTGAAAAGTGACCCACGCGTCCGCAAGTCCAACACTCCGCTCCCTGTGCTGCACTAGGCCTGGGTCCCCGTGACCCATCGCGACCGGAACTAGAGTCCCTATGCCGTCGGTCATCGGCAAAGGTCACAAATCGCCCCCGGCCATTACCGCGACCTAGCCCTCCTGCTCGGTCAAACTTACCGGATCCATATGCCGGTGATTGGTGATAGCCCCTACGCTGCCCCTGGGCTTGCCCACTATAGGCACCACGCTGACGCGACCTGTCCCCAAGTCCTGCCGGCGACCCCTCAACAACGGCGACGTACCCAGCATCTTGGACGTACGCCCTGGCGACTGGTTTGGACGGATGTGCCGTACGGTATGCTTCCGCCAACTTAGACGCCTCCTGCACCGTCGCGGGTTCGTTCTCTTTCAGGAAAGCCACCAGATCTTTGTGGCACGACGCGTACAGCTGGTCACGAATCATTAAGTCTTTCAGTTTAGCAAAATCCGCGCCCACATGCGCCAAGTCTACCCAGTTCGCGAAATACTCCGTTAGTCTCGCGACGAAGGCAGCAAAGTCCTCCCTGGTATCTGCACGTGCCCGCCTAAACTGCTCCCGGAAATATTCCTCGGTACGCGCAAATCGGCGAAGCAGCAAAGCCTTCAGCTTATCGTAATCTTGCACGTCTTCGCACTGTAGCTCTTTAAAGTAGGTTAACGCTCGCCCCTGCAATAGAGACGCCAGGTACGTGGCCCATAATTCCTTATTTTCCCCCCATTGCAATTGTGCGTTCAGTTCGAACCTGTAAAGGAAGGCGTCTATGTCGTCCTTCCGGTCGTCGAACGTAGGGAGCTTAATCCTAACGCCACCTTTATTGTGTACCTGCCGCTCAACTGTTTCTGTTGGCGCACTCTTTTTGATTTCCAACTCGGCGATTCTTATTCGCGCCTCTCTCTCCTGTTGCTTATCCCTAGCCTCTATCTTCCGCTCTTGAGCTTCTATCTCCTTTAACCTTATCTCCTGCTCCCTTTCCTTAGCCTGTCTCTCCTGTTGCTGAGCTTCTAACTCCTTTAACTTAAACTCTCTTTCCTCTTCCTTATCCTTAGCCTGTCTTTCCTCTTCTCTCTGTCGCTCTCTATCCTTAGCACGCTCATCGCGCAAATCCGCCTGCTGTTCTTTAATCCAGCCGCGTAGCTCTTCTCCCTCCAGGCCAAGTTCCTTACCCAACTTCATTAGTTGTTAGAGTTCCGCCATTTCACAGATTTATGGTTATGGTATCTGTTATATATCCATATATAATCAAGGGAAATTATGCATACATGTAATTTACTTAGTTACTGCCCTTGGTTAGACCTACACTTAATTACGTAGTAAGGGAAATAATTTACCTCTTATGCGTTGTGTGATTAATTAACACCACCACTTTACTTACATTACTTTTCATGTTGCATTACTCTCAGTGAGTTGGTAATACATTGGGTCACCTATTCTAAAGTATGAAAGTGTGTGAATGACTTTATCTTTATTGATATTTGGTGACCCTCATTACTCTATGCATTATTATGTACATCTACTGCGATACTGTATATAACTAATGACCTGTAAATATTACCAGAATAAAGTTGCTTATCTTCCCGGCTACAACTGACTTCTCTTTGTTGGTTATCACCACATAACAAATTGGCGACGAGGATGGGATCTTCACAAGTTCTGATGTCAGTCAAGTTCTGAAGCCTACCAGTACTACAAGAACCCAAGCCAGCCAAGCCTTACAAGCGGAAGGAAGCCAATACAAGCCTGCGGAATCAGACCAGCAGCAAGCCAAGCAGCTTCAGTACCCAAGCCAGCTCACGGACCAACCACCCGGATCCAAGTAGCGGACCTGAAGCTGTACATAGAGCCAAGCAACGTCTCGGCTAGCTCTAAAACACCGAGTAGCTCGCTCTTAGCTATCTCGAATTGTAAACCGCCAGTCAGCTGTGCCAAGTAGCCCAGCCGTGCCTCAAGATGCCGAAGACTCCAGCTGCAGAAACGTCACAAGAAGACCTCATCACTTTGCTGCGTAATCAGATGGAACAGCAACGAGAACAGATGGAACTGCAGCGACAGCAGATGGAAGCACTGATGTCTTTGGCTATGAACAAGCCAGTCACCAACACCAAGTTCGAAGCATTTGATTCAACAATAGAACTGTGGTCAGATTACTGGGCAAGATTTACCACCTTCACAAAGGCAAACTCCATACCAGAAGCAAAAAAGGTTGACATTTTTCTGACCAACCAGAACAGTGAGGTCTACAAGATGCTAAAAAACCAAGCTTCTCAACAGACCCCGCCGATAGACGTCAACGAAATAACCATTGAAACTATCAAGACCTGGATGGGGGAACATTTCGACCCCAAACGTTTCGTTGTGCGGGAAAGATTTAAATTTTGGACCTACACTGACAGAAAGACTGCAGAAAGTGTGCACCAACTGGCTGCTCGCATTCGTCAAGAGGCAGCGACTTGCGACTTCGCATCAATCCAAGACCCACTTGACGAGGCCATGCGTACACGATTTGTCTGCTCCATTAAAAATGAAGCGGTCATAAAGGCACTGTTCAAGATTAAAGATGACGAACTGACCTTCAGCAAGGCAGTAGAGGTGGCGGCAGAGGTCGAGGAGGCGTCAAAGGTGGCCAAAGAAACATCCGGTACCAGTGACGGCGAAGTCTTCAAGCTCAATCAGAGAAGAAAATGCAAGCAAAACCCTCAACAGCAAACTCAAGTCCAGGGCTATCCATCAATGTTTAAAAAGTCAAGCAAACCGACAACGAAGAAGACTGTTTGCAGCAGATGCGAAGGACAGCACAGCCGAAATGAGTGCAGGTTCGCTAACGCCGTGTGCCATTTCTGTAACATAAAAGGGCACATAGAGTCAGCTTGTCGGAAGAAGAAAAGTCAACAACGTCCGATCAAGAGGATACAAACTGTCCGTTGGAATACAGCGGGACCAATCACCGAGACATGCTGCGTCAACAACCAGCCTGTCCAGTTTGAAATCGACACTGGTTCTAGGGACAACTTCATTTCAACCAAGACATGGCGCAGTTTGAAGTCCCCTAAACTCACCACTGTGAAATGCCAGTACAAGTGTGCCTCAGGTCAGAAACTACCAGTGACGGGCGAAATATTTCTACATACATCGCATGCCAAGACAACTTGTATACAGAAATTCGTCGTGACACAGATGGACTTTAACCTGCTTGGAAGAGCAACCACAAAGCGATTGGGAATCTCAGTGGACAATCTCCTACACAAAGTTATCGACGATTTGAAACCGGATGCAGTCCTGCAGACATCCTGTCGAAACTGGTGTGCGGAATTCCTGATGCTGTACAGACGTACACCTCTACCATGTGGATCCAGTCCCAGTCAACTACTGAATGGCCGTCAAATCAGGACCAAGCTTGATGTCATCCTTCCCGCGAGAGAACGACATGCCAGTCCGCCCGATGCCGTCGACCAGACTCCAGATGTTCCACCAGCCCGTCGAAGACAACGCAGACGACAGAAAGCTATAGTCAAATCTGCCGACCGTCAACCGAAGTTCAACGTTGGTGATCCCTGCTTCGCTTTGTCTTTCAAAGGGGGGCGTAAGGACAAATGGAAATCTGCACAGGTGACGGCAACCATTGGCCACAGCTTGTTTGAAGTCAAGATTCTACCAGATGGACCAATCTGCCGCCGGCATACAGATCAGCTACGTCCTCGACGACAGAGACATAGAGACTGATTTGTTTGTAAAGGTTCAGAAACCTACCGCACCATTCTGACATGGGGTGGCAAGGACTGAACCTATGACAGAGTACGGAAACCTACCACACCATCCTGGCATGGGGTGGCAAGGACCGCACTCCAGGACTGACGTGTCCGTAAACCTACCACACTATCCTGGCATAGGGTGGATAGGAGCGGACGAGACCGAGACCTACCACACCATTCTGACATGGGGTGGCAAGGACCGACCTCGACAAGACGCGACTTTATCATGTTTATGTAGCATGAATTTTAGTTTTAGCCTTCACCATATGTACTTCAGGCTAGAAGGGAGGTGTTATATATCCATATATAATCAAGGGAAATTATGCATACATGTAATTTACTTAGTTACTGCCCTTGGTTAGACCTACACTTAATTACGTAGTAAGGGAAATAATTTACCTCTTATGCGTTGTGTGATTAATTAACACCACCACTTTACTTACATTACTTTTCATGTTGCATTACTCTCAGTGAGTTGGTAATACATTGGGTCACCTATTCTAAAGTATGAAAGTGTGTGAATGACTTTATCTTTATTGATATTTGGTGACCCTCATTACTCTATGCATTATTATGTACATCTACTGCGATACTGTATATAACTAATGACCTGTAAATATTACCAGAATAAAGTTGCTTATCTTCCCGGCTACAACTGACTTCTCTTTGTTGGTTATCACCACATAACAGTATCTATTATAAGACGACCAACCTGTCGGTATGATCACTAACGATACGACCAGAGACCTGAGATCACACCAGATATAACAATACCCAGTTGTCTCAAATACAATTCAGAAATTTACCTTTACAGCCCAACTAATTCTATATCTACAAAATGTATAGCACTATTAATTATAAAAGAAAATAGAAACGACAAGAATGAAGAAATACAGTAGAAGGACCACAAGTACGTCAAGGACAACGAACCAGACTAGGACAAAGACCTAAAAAAGAAAATATAATGGAAAAAAGAATGCAACCTAACTACGCCGATTACACTACACGGTACAAACAAGAACAGAGTCTGAAAAAAAAGAACGTATCTACAGATAGGGAGGAGAAGGACAAGAGAAACGTCTTCCTAAAACAACGAGGAAGATAGAACGCTACAATCTAAACAAAAATACAGGTCCCTACAGAACTGTTCACTGTGATGAACGAAGTTCCAAGTTTCCCACACCTTTTAAAAAAGGATAAACTAAGTTCAACACAGCAAACCCGCGCCACCGCCCGTATAATCGATTACAACGAAAACAGCAAAAACAGGGAAACAGACAGATGAAAAGACAGCCCTCAATCCAGGGTACAAAATTTCAGTTTCACTTAACTTTCAGCCTTATGAGTTTAAGTCCTCGACCTAATCGGAGCTCTGGCTCCTTGTCTCCTCAGGCTGCACGCACACACACTGTCTCTCTGAAAGTTTAAGTACACATTAGTACATATTTATAGCAATACATGCATCAATACATATTCATAAATATACATAAATCATACCATCATGAAATTTCCATTCATCCCACGAACAAAGACAACAGCACGAATTCCTAGCACAACAGAAAAACAACTAGATATAACGAATACACAATGTCAAAATGACCACAGGTAAACAGGACGAGCCCCCAATGTCACAACGGACGAGCCCCCAATGTCACAAATCCCAGACTGGGAGATGTAATAAGTATGACAGGACAACAATCACGAACAACCAAGTTAACACTTAACAGAACAATCCATCAGACTCACACATTTATTAAACATAATTATACATATAATAGCGCAATTACATACATTATATTATTGAAATCAACTGCCGTACAACGGCCTTATTCTCACACACACTCTCCCTCGGATCCACAATCCGGTAGTTACTCCTAAAGGCACTTCGGCCTCAGCCTCTCCCCTCAGGGTCTTAATAGCACATTAATAATTCACTGGCACCGCAGTCTCTCAATATCACCTTCCTATTGTCGTACACCTTAGCACTCCCCTAGCACCTCAGCAGGGCAATAACACATTATCATTTCAATAGACATTATCGTTTCAATAGTACATTCTCTCCTCAACATGGCAATAGTGCATTATCACATTCACGCTCATATCTACGTCCCTGTCCGTGGCCTGACTGCCACGACTGTATGTGCCTCTACTGTCCTGCACTGACAGCCTCACTTCTGGCCTATGTGTGGCCTCCGGCCCTATGCTGGCCTATCCCCTGTGCTCATCGAGGTGGCTCTGCGGCCCGTCCTCGACACCTACAAGAATAACATTACATTGGTATAATATCCTACCATTTCTATTCACTCGACCTCTCCTTACAATCCATGAAGCGTACACACACTAGTTCACCTTTCACTCACCACACATCTTACGGTAACACACCTCCATCGGAATACACACTACTCACTCGCGCTACAAATCCATGAACTCACTTTCATCTATCGCTCGTGGCGCACATTGCTATATCCACTATCAAGGACTTCCACATTCCTCACATATACTTATTTACATCATGGTAATAGACGAATATAATATAATACATCAATCATAATAATCAATCAACGTTCTACATACCAGTCATTACTGGAAAGACTCTCTCACTAGTCTTCTCGACTGCTTCCCTTATGTCCGCCCGATGGGCTCTTATTCACAGGTCCGTTCCGTAGGGCCTTCTAACTTGCAGTGATAGTAATACAGCGCTTTCGCCTCATTCAGACCCCCCCCCCCACTACTCACAACAGCACGCTTACTGACTTGCCTACCGTGAGCCCTTCTTACTCTACACCCGCTCTGTAGCAATCCCCTTAATTGCACTCACTCCACTCGTGACAAGGGTTACCATCTGGGTACACCGTCTTAATACGCCACTGCCCTTAGTCAACCACCCGCCTCCCTCCCAACAACAGCACAGCCACACAGCGAGTTCACACTACACCCACTTCACTTATCCACCTGTTCATTTTCCCACTTGCCCTCCACATTTTCTTGTCTCGACTCCGTTATCCCCAGCATGCCCCCTCATATTCCCCTCCCCCCTACACATACACACACACACACACATAGACATACACATTTCCCTTTCCATCACTTGTCCCTGTGTAAATACAGTTGAAGAAAACCCCGTTATACTGTTATATCATGAAGGAAAAGTTCAGCCAACTATGGACTACTTGATAACCAACACACAATGTTTATCAAATACATGCATTCCTCGTACACCAGTCAAAACAATACAAGATATAAATAGACCATAGTCAGAGAACTTCCATGTATAGTAAAACATAATCCATGCCAGTCCAGCTCTTAAGTTACATGATCGTACTACTAAGCTTTGTAGAGAGTACAGAAATTGATCCCAGATAAGAAGTCAAACCGAAAGATATCAAATGCTCTCTGTCATAGTCTTGGACTGTCACTGTTTATTTAAACAAATCCGAACTTGATCTAGGATTTTGCCATATTGTAAGTGCAAGAAATTCTGAATACATCTTCAGTCAAATAAAAATAATGAAAAAAAAACCAACCATAATAAATATAAACAGAAAACATAATACTCTGCAGAATGTGTGTATTATCTAGTATGTATGTGTGGTCCTGTATGTATGTGTGTGTGCGATTGTGTGTATGTAATTGTATGTGTGTAAATGTACAGATTTCTTGGTTTTAAAATGAATCTTTAATGGCAATGATCAAGTCATAATAAATGCAGAACTGCCAATGGAACAATCATTTTCAAGAAATAAGGACAAAGAAACGACAGAGAGCACCAGGAGACCAAAAAAAAAAAAAGTGAAATATTTCAATAAATGAAGCATACAAAAAAAATTGGGCTCGTCCGGGATTTGAACCCGGGACCTCTCGCACCCTAAGCGAGAATCATACCCCTAGACCAACGAACCGATATAATTGTGTTCTCATCTTAGAAATTGTTCTCTGCAATTTTCAGCGCAAAACGCTTATGTAATAATATACTCTTGTGGTGATAAGATCGTGTGATACAGCCCAGCTTGGCCCGGGAACTGAGACCCCCACCAATTTTTCCCCACGGACACGTCAACGAGTCGTGCAGGGGCGGTGCTTCTCAAAGTTCTGGGTGGGGTGCCTTGCTGATTATGCCCCACTGTATTTTCTTTTCTGATTCTGAAATGTACTTATTTTAAGTTGTGAATTAACATATCTGGAACATGTAGACAAAGGCTGAAGTAGTTTGGTCATCTCAGGAGGCTTCCGAGCGAACAGACAGTATTCAGAGCTTGTAACATGAAAAGCCATGGTCATAGAGGAAAGAAGTGTCCCAGGAAAAGATGGGTAGAAGCTATCAAAGAAACAACTGAAAGAGTCAACCTAATCATGGCCAACGCTACCCATCAGACCCACGTCCGAAGGTTGCATCTCCTCTGGATGTTTAATGGCACAAGTGAATAGAAAGAGGAAAAGGGAAGGAATTTACCCTAAAACGTATTTTATTTCAGTGTAGGTTCGAATTGCCCCGGGACAACAAAGTGGTGTTAAGTTCATAAGTTTGACCGGGGGGTGGGGGGGGGGGGGGGGAGGCCCGTGCCTTTTACGTCAGAACTGTAAAGTAGGACGAGAAAAAAACAACTCGGCATCAACTGGAAGCATCGGTCTAGAGTGGGCAGCTTTGAGTTTCTTTCACCCCACTTGTGTTTTAACGTAATTTCATTGCAGTTCGTTCTTTCCTGCTCCCATTGTATTTTCATTAAGGGCACAATTCAGGGCAGTTCCATGAAAATCACTCTTGTTCTCTCAAAGAAATGGTTCTTCAGATTTCCACATGCTTTGAAGTGAAAGTATCACAGAGGCCTGCGCTGCAGCTCGCTGTCATGGAAAGTCCTCTGTAGATGCAAGCGGATGATATATTTCTCTCTCTCTCATTCTCCCTCTCCTTCCCTCTTTCTCTCTAGTTCTCTCTCCCTGTCTGTCTGTCTCATTCTCTCTCTTTCTCCCTCCCTTCTCTCTCCCTGTCTGTCTTTCTTTAACTCTCTGTCTCTCTAACTCCCTCTCTCTCTCTCTCATTCTCTCTCATTCTCCTGCTCTCTCTCTCTCTCTCCTTCCCTCTCTTTCTCTCTAGTTTTCTCTCCCTGTCTGCCTTTCTCTGTCTCTCTCATTCTCCTGCTCTCTCTCTCTCTCTCTCTCCTTCCCTCTCTTTCTCTCTAGTTTTCTCTCCCTGTCTGTCTTTCTCTGTCTCTCTCATTCTCCTGCTCTCTCTCTCTCTCTCCTTCCCTCTCTTTCTCTCTAGTTCTCTCTCCCTGTCTGTCTTTCTCTGTCTCTCTCATTCTCTCTTTCCCTCCCCTCTCTCTCATTCTTACTCTCTGTCTGTCCCTCTTTAATGCTCTCATTCTCTCTCTCTCTCTCCCTCTCTCTTATCTTTCTGTGTCTCGCTTTCTCTCTCTCTCTCGCAGCCATACACTTATACACATACACACACTCTCTCATTCTCTCTTTCTCTTTTCCAACGGCCTCCGTGCTTGTCTGTCAATGTGTCTGTCTGATTGTCTCTGGCTCTCCCCAATTCTTTAATAATGATCACTCTCTCTCTTGATTTCTGTCTTTTTCTTTTTCATTCTCTCCCATTCCCCCCCTCTCTCTTTCCCATTTTAAAGGTTTGGCCTTCATTATGCATAATATACGTGGGGAAAAAAAAATGAAAAAAAAAAAAATTTGGGCTCGTCCGGGATTTGAACCCGGGACCTCTCGCACCCAAAGCGAGAATCATACCCCTAGACCAACGAGCCGGTTACGTGCGCTACCGATATTTTAAGGCATTTCCTCTCTCTCGTTCATGTTCTAGTAAGTAAAGAGGAGGAGGGTGTTATAATATAATTATATGTTAGTAGGCTATATTTAAGGGTGAACGTAACCGGATTTCTCTCCTAAGAATGACGCAATCTTAAATGCACGCACCCCTTGACTAAGACAACGGTGGTTTTCACAAACTGCTGTCAGAATCGCCACTGCTTTGGGTGTAGAATAGCATTGTAGCCATGTTAGAGTATTGGGTAACACGTTTAGAGTGGGCGTGGCCTACTTAATAGCAGGCTACGTTTTGCCAGGGCTAATTATCTATCTTAATTTTCAAGGACAAGGCTATTAATAGAACTTAGTAATGGGTCGCCTTTGGATTTTATGTAGTTCACCTGTGCAAGCGTGTAAACCTACAGTTGTAGAGGATGTTTGCAATATTGGTAGGATTTCTGTAGGAATAGTAGGATTTATGCCGGATTAGTAAGGTTACCATAGAGCGGTTTCCTCAAATCAAACAGACATCAATACAATATCGTAACCAATGGATATAAGTAGGAATGATGTTCAAACGACGTCAGTCCTACACCTCATATTTCCCTAGGATTGCTGGCTGTTTTTCATATACTGCAGGATTTTACAGCCCAGATGAAAGATTTTTTGTTGACAACAAAGCAATTCCACATTAGAGATCTTGAAATGAATAAAATTAATAGATAAAGAGATAATTGAATGTTGGAGGAGAAAATAGAAGATGTAGTCATTTTGGATTTTTATAAACAAGGGATACACGTACACACCCACTCAGATCAGGCACGTAATCAACACACACAAACATTCATACTCACCAAGACAAATACACACATACACACACTGATACTTACCAACACATACACACACACACACACGCAAGAAACATATTTGCACTGATATCTTCATAATATTTTAGATTATACAATACAATTGATGTATTACAGTTATGCTTACTTCGTTTCCCTTTCTGGGAATTCCCGTTTATGTGGAAATAACGACTCTATCGACTATTGTGTGCAGTACTCAACAAAACATGTGGTAGTTAATGTTGTCAAGGTGTCTGTGGCCGAAATGAAGGATCCCAGATACGTCAATCCGACGTAGACTTGTATGGGATTTCCCTAAAGTTGGCAGGGTTACCAAAAGGACAGCTTCCCTACATCAAACCGACGTCGTGTGGGATGTTGTGACAGGCGGATCTACGTAAGAACGATGTCATTATTATGAGCAAACTTAATTTCAATCCTACGCGTCGGATTTCCGTAAAATCGCTGTCTGGGATGGTACTGAATGGTGGTTGCTTTACGGGACTTGGACAAAATTGTTGCATATTGTGTTGATATGTTTACGTAATGCTACAGGCAACGAAGGACTTGATATCGAATGGTTGGGTCCGTTTTCTTTTCTTTTTTTTCATTAATTTTTTTATTTTTACATGTATTTTTCTTGTGTGTGTGTTTTGACTCAGCCATTAAAGTGCTCATTATGAACTGAACTGAACTGTAATACACTAACTTGTGCATAACAGAGTACCCAGCCAATATCCATACAAAAGTCAGACACGTAGGACTGACGTCAAAAAATTCGCACATAGGAATAACATCGTTCTTACGTAGATCCGCTGGTTACGACATCGCGCCGACATCGATATGATGGAGGGAATCCGCCCGTAAGATAATCGTCCCAACCCTACAGACATCCTATACAAATCTACGTCGCCGGGTAGTGGCTCGGAAACCTATTCTCTGATTACATGGACAAGAAATTATTGCAACTATGACCTTCGTGACCTGCATGACGTAATGCGACAAAGTAAATACGAAATGTAAATCTGATAAGACCAGCTCGAGTGGGCGTGTTGCGTCTGTAAATCGCAAAAGAAAACATTGTCCTTGAAATTCTGGACCTGATTCTAAAATGTAAAAACACGTGATAAAGAGCTTAAAACAACAGGAACCACGGCTGCCGGCATTGGGTGGGTCTGCATAGAGCTGGCGAGATATGGGAAGTTAGTAGTATAAAAATCAGTATAATTTGCTGTCTGAAATTTGTATTCTCACACAGAGAAAGTGATTTGCCAGAGCAAAATGGAACAGCCGCTCTAAATTCTTCCTTGTTTTTATTCCCTGTTCTTGCTTAGGCAACAACGGTGCAGCATCAATGTATCATAAAAACCACAGAAAAACTTTGGGGTCGCAGCAGGGCTATAAGCAAAGTCAAAATTGGGCAAAAAGAAAAGGTTGTATGTTGCAAAACCCTGCATGAGAAATACAACCCAAACAATACAAAGCAAACTAAAGAGAAGACAGAAAATACACAAAATTTTTGGCTTTCGCCTTTTTCAAGTGAAAAGAAAACGAACAATATAAAAGACTTCAACAGGAACGAAGTGAAACAGTTTACTTAGCTGCGAGTTCTTGCTTCGTTAGCAGCACCAAAGCACGTCCGCCCGCCAAATGCATCAATGTGTGGACCTGTAACTAGAATCATCCCAAGCTTCAAACCCCGGGATAAAATAATACTCTGATGCCAGAGAGAGAGAGAGAGAGAGAGAGGGGAAGAGAGAGAGAGAGAGAGGGAGAGACAGGAAGAGAGAGCAAAACAGCCAAGATGGAGAGAGAAAGAGACAGAGGAGAGAGATAAGTGGGAGAGAGAGAGAGAGAGAAAGAAAGAAAAGAGACGAATGGATGAAAGAAGAACGTGACCTCAGTCCTTGTCTGTTCAAACTCCACTTTTTGCACAACCAGTGAGAAATTCCACGTTAAACGTTTGCGGCTTTACTATTGTGATATCTCTTCTAGTTCTACATACTTAAAGGTCTCCAGTTTTTTTTATTTTTTCAGAAAATGGAGACAGAACAGACAAGAATTAAGATGGCGTCAAGCAAGTTGGAGGGGGGGGGGGGCGGTGGAATAAATAAATAAAAGTAAACGGAAATGGAGCAATGACAGAATCTAATTAATATTTCTCTTATAGTCTTGAGAACTGTCTGATTTTGAGCAGTAGCCTCTACGTGTACATTCCACGCAGGGATTTCATCCAGTCACAGCTCATCATTGGCGTTACCCTGCATACCTAGCAGGCATTCGGCTAGAAGATTATCGAGGTGAGTATGGCTGGTAGGACGGAGCGATGCGTGTGTGCATGCATGCTTGAGTGCACATAGATACCCGTGCGCACGTCCGGTTGGTGGTAATGAGAGCCTGGACGTGGGTATGGGCGAGCATGTGTGTGTGTGTGTATGTGTGTACGTGCGCGTGGCTGAGCATGTGAGTATTAAAATGTGTGGTGTGTGTGTGTAATAGTATGTGTTTGTATGCGTGTGTGCTTGGGCGTGTGTGTGTGAGAGAGTATGAGCACCAGTAAGGAACGTAAACGCAGATAATTCTGCCAGTGCTCAAGCATTACTGAACGAACCCATGAGGCTGTATGCCAGCTACATAAAAGTATTGTGTATAATGACGCAGGAAGCAAAGACATGAGATCAAAAAAGTTCTCTGTATTAACCCTTTCAGTAGTGAAACAACATTGTTGTTAATTCTTTACTGCTCCATCAGTTACAGGTTTTGTTCCTCCATTATTTGCTTTGAAATAATTATATATATCGATCAATAGTCTGATTAACATTCACATTTTTACCATAGAAAATACCTGAAATACGTGAATCTGGTCTTGGGAAAATCTAGCTTTCATGGCGTCAGTATTCAAAGTGTTAATAAAGCTGAAATGGGGACGGATTGGGTGGTATGTGTGCTTGTGTGTGTGTATGTATGTATGTGTGCTTGTGTGTATTTGGAGTTTGAATTTGGAAAAAGCACGATAATTGCCATATTGTGCAAGGGAGAAACAAGACGACGGACAGAATAGAACGGACAGAATGATGAAACAGAGAGGTACACCAAGCACCCGCTGTATGTCTGTGTGATCCGTATGTTTGTCAAATCAGAGGAAAGTTCTGAACTTTCTGGGGTGGCCCGGGGGCGTGGTGTTTTTTTCCCTACGAGCTTGAGCAAATTCAGGAGCGGGGCAGCAATAGACCTCCAAACACAGGTCATCGGCTAAGGGATTTCTCGTCCTATTGAACACTGCCATGGGTGCTGCAATCTCTGGACTTATGCCTGATATGACTCTGAACGTCACCGAAAATCCCTGGGATGTGTTGGAGCTGTCCTGTGTTTGTTATGTAGTTGCTGCCCCGCTCCTGAATTTGCTAAAGCTCGTGCGGGAAAAAAGGGAAAAAATCGCGCGGCCCCGGGGGGGGGGGGGGAGGGGGGTGCCACAGGAAACAAAACAGTACAACCACCCAAAGAAACTTTCACAGAAAAAGGAGTATCTTGTGTACAAACGCACACACGCACACACACACACACACATACACACACACACACAAATGACGTTTTGGTTATCAAGTAAGACTATACATTGCGACTTGAGTTCTTGTCTGTCCCAGCTCCACTTTTTGCACAACTGAGAAATTCGACAGCAGATTTAGTATTTATAATTATGATTTATACGGAGTTGGAATAAATCGGAACTGTGAAACAGCTGGATAAATGACATACACCACATTTTAAAGAAGTGTCACAGCGCGCATTTGTTACTTCTTCACCATACTAAAAGATCACCGCTTCCCCCCCCCCCCCCCCCCCACTTCCAGATAATGGAGACAAGAAAGAAGAATGAAGATTGAGAAATCGCTTCTATAGAGCCAAATTGTTGTATCTCCAGTGATATGAATAATGGGAGCTTACTCGGAAATACCACAATATTGGTCTCAGTGATGGCATTTTTAAGGGAGATACAACAATACTGCTTCTCTGTAATTTGGAACTGGTTAAAGATAGCGAAATAACGAAAAAATGGCAAGAAGCAGTCTCTGTTTTATTTCTCACGCGGGGTTTTGCAACATACAAAATTTTCTTTTTGCCCAATTTTGACTTTGCTTATAGCCCTGCTGCGACCCCACAGTTTTTCTGTGGTTTTTATGATATATCATTATCACGGTATTGCCATTATGAACCACAATTCATATCACTGGAGATACAACAATTTTGCTTTATACCCGGGAAATATTCAACACTCACCATTCCCCCCCCCCCTCCCTTCCATCCCAAATAACCAAAACACTAAGTCATTGAGTGTATTTCTAAACATTTTAAATAACATCAGCGTGTTATAATCTATGGATCTTTACCTGCTTGTCTGGAAAGCCCGGAAGTACTTTTCTCAGGTATTTTAATCTTTTGGGCTGATGGCGCCATTCAAAATGAAATTTTGCTGAAATTATTAGAGCTGGAGTAACCAGATTTTGTAGTAAATAAAGTAAGAACCTCATTGAATTCGGGCCAAATAAAAAAAAAATGAAGAAAAAAGTTCCACACCAGGAAGTTCCTGTCTCTCGCCTGGTGTAAAATGGCAACTTAGATACAAAAAGCTGGCACTGCTGCCAAGAAAAGACGAAGACAAAATTGCTAGCGGCCTCAGAGATGTCCGTGCTGGCTGCTAGCTATTGCAAACATCCCTACGGAAATCCAACGTTTAGGATTTAAGACGTTTGCACGTTGGAATAACATCGTGTCTACAACATCGTTCCGACGTCATTTCGATGGATCCAACTCAAACCTATGGTAATCCTACCAATCGTATGGAAATCCTATATAAATCTACGTCGGATTGACATCAGGATATTGACTGTGTTTGTACTGTTATGAAAATGTCGTGTATTTACGTTCCCTGTCAACATCCCCACGTCAATTTGACGTATAATTTGTACAGGATTTCCTCAGGGTTTTAGGATCACCGTAGGGACAGATTCCCTACATCTAACCAACGTCGGCGTAATGTCGTAACCAGTGGATCTACTTATTTGTGCAAACTTGAAGTCAGTGACTGACACCCGTCAGATTCCCCGTAGGGTTTGCTGACTAAGGAGATCTATCTATCTATCTATCTATCTATCTATCTATCTATCTATCTATCTATCTATCTATCTATCTATCTATCTATCAATCTATCTGTCTATCTATTTATGTATGTATCTATCTATCTATCTATCTATCTGTCTGATGGTCTATCTATCTATCTATCTATCTATCTATCTATCTATCTATCTATCTATCTATCTATCTATCTATCTATCTATCTATCTATAAATCTATCTATCTATCTATCTATCTATCTATCTATCTATCTATATAATAGATATCGCTTTATAATCATTATATTTGAATACCATGATGTATCCACTAATGCACCAGGGATTTT
This sequence comes from Onchidella celtica, assembly GCA_963931925.1. Classification (NCBI taxonomy): domain Eukaryota; kingdom Metazoa; phylum Mollusca; class Gastropoda; order Systellommatophora; family Onchidiidae; genus Onchidella; species Onchidella celtica. The sequence goes on from OZ007578.1 coordinate 50,457,576, forward strand.
TCCTTCTCAGAAAATAAAACATCAACAAGAAAAAAAATGATATCTGAAACTTCTTTATCAAAATTCAACCCTGTTCCTTTTTTTTATTTTTCATTCTTTCAGCAATTTCTCTGGGAGACCCCCCACTCTGTGTGAGATTGTATGAAAGTCATTCCGTGTGATAAGCTGATTAGAGAACTGGCGTCACTTGGACAAAAAAACATTTGACGGACGTTTTTTGGGGTGAAGTCATGGCCTTGCATGCAAACAGACCGGATACGTGCGTGCGTTACTTCCCCTGACTTGAGGTGTGAAGGCAGGTCAGGGAAGCAGGTCAGAATTTGTGACGGGTTCAGTTTTGTTCTAAATAGATAGATAACTTAGGGCGTTGGTCTGTTTGTCTGTAGCGGGTGGATGTTGCTAAGTACTGTAATGTTTGACAGCTAGAAAGACAGACAAAAGTACAAACAAGCAGGGAGGTAAGTAGGTGGGCAGGTAGGTTGGTAGATAAGCAGGTACACGGGTAGGCAGACAGACACAGAGACAAGCAGATAGACAAGTAGATAGATAGATAGATAGATAGATAGATAGATAGATAGATAAGATAGATAAGATAGATAGATATGAAAGAGATACATACACAGACGACAAAACGACAGAGAAACACCAAAACCTTGGATTATGTCAAATAACAGTAACCACATGATCATAGATGTAAAGAGTGTGACAGGAAGAAAGAGAGAGGGGAGGAGGATGATGTGGTTGGAGTGGAGACAAGAGGATGAAAAGCAAAAGCCAAAGACAAACAGAGACAAAGAGACTTGAGACAACAGAGGGAAAGTGAAGGAAATATCTCTAATGTCACGCTACCACACCCTCCAGAACACAAACATCGGTAGACATTCCTCTCCACAGTCTACACTGGTACTGGTACCCATTCGTTTCCACAGTGTACACTTAGGAATTTCAATGTTTTCTGATCTCCTGTTACTAATAGAGCCTTGATCTCCCCAAACCTCTGTAGTGTAACGGAGAAAAAGAGAACATGTTCTGATTAGGCAAAAGTCTCCGCCAGGCTATGACTGTGAAGGCGGTAGGTCATCTGAGGGTTAATTAGCTCCCTGAAATGCAATGTCGTCCGCCTTTGAAGAGTCAAATAGCTGTAAAGTGGAACAAATCACACTTCCCGCGTGTGTTGCTTGGAATAATCCCATTTAATTTCCATTTTTGTTCTCGCCTTTGTGTGTGTGTTTTTTTTTTTATATTGTAGTGGGAAAAAGTTAGACTTTGTCTCTTTAGATAACGCACGTGTTCTCATTAAGTGAATTTGTGAATGACGATAACAACTCAGTCAGCTGTCCGACGTAGATTTCCGTAGGTGCTGTGCCTGACATCAAACCCATGTCGGCGGAATGTCGTAACCAGCGGATCCACGTAGGGACGATGACAATGTGCAAATTTGACTGTAATCCTACGCGCTAGATGTCCGTAGGGTTGCTGGCTAGGAAGGTATCATTTCTCTTTTAGCCTATGAAATATTACATTTCTTGAGTTTACAATGCAGGAATGTCGGTATTTAATTAAACTGAAAAGTTTGCCCGTTTTTTGCGTTTTGTGGAGATATGGAACAATCTGAAAGCAAAAAGCACACAAGTAGCTCTTAAATTTACCTCACATTAATTAAATCTTTGATTCGTTTTTGTTTTCTGCAGAGAGCATTTCACACCAGTGTAAGGGAGGCTAACAATGAAATAAAAAAAACATGAGCGAAAACAGCAGTTGCTTCCCTTGTGCGAATGCTCAACGGGCCCTGGTGAAAACTCTTAATATGACCTAATTCTCGTGCTTTCTTCTTGGCATGTCTTGGGCGTCCACGTTGACAACATTCTTATTGTCTGGGCCGTGTCTAAAACAGAGACGTAACTGACTTACTTACTTTGGTTACTTTGGTTACTTTGGTGTAGAACCAGCCTTCTCGCACTCGGGACACACCCATACGTGCTCAGCTCTCCGCGCCATCACGTCGGACAAGGTTTTCTCACTAACAACTCCAGTAAGATGTTGATTGAACAGCCGCCTTGCAGTACCACACAACCGGCTCTTGACTCCACAGCCTCTCCGACGTCCAAACAGTTTCATACGTTCGATGGTGTCCCCGTCTTCTTGTAGTGCTGTTTCTCTCAAAGCTGCGAGAATTTCGTTTTCCCCGAGACTAAGAGAGACTTACATTGGGGCCCCAGCAGCAAGCTTATCCGCTCTCTCATTTCCAGATACTCCAGCGTGTCCAGGGGAGAAGATCCAAGTCAGCCTTTTCAGTTTACTGTAACTGACTTAACAAGAGCAAAAGTAATAATTAGTTTTACATGTATATCAGAAGAATCACCAACCGAGATCATAATTCGTTGGTGCAGAACAATACTCCGGTAACCTCATCAACATATTTTGTGGGCTACAGACAGGAGTATTGTTCTACACCGACGATATGTGCTTGGGGTATCACTTGACGAGATCTTTCAACTCTGTGAAACACGCTTGACTCAACACAGAATCAGCAACCCTATAGTAACATTCGAGAATACGTCAGAAATACTGAAGAAACGTCCTGTGAAGTTGTTTACTAAACCTGACCAACTCTCTACCCACTAGTAATAAATATAATTATGGTTTGTTTTTGTGTTTTTTGACAAGTTGATGTACCACTCGCTAAACAAAAGCTACTGACCGAGTTACTTTTTCTGGAATGCGAAAATATCATAAAACGGCTTAAGTCTTTACTTACAGGGGATAAACTAATTGTTAGAGTCAGACTGACGACAGGGGAGAAAGATTTAGAAGAAAAAAATAATAAGATGTGTGGAACTAATCACATCTGCAAAATGAAAAACAGAAGTTTTTAATACACACACTAAATCTAGGGTTGTATACAACAGGAGGAAGGTCGTGTGGCTTGCAGACGTGTGCAGTGTATCTAGCTAGATCTACCTTTTTTCCTGTATTTAGTGTGTGTGGGGCGGGGGGGGGGGGGCAGAGGCGAAGAGTTTGAGTTTGAGTTGAGAGAAAGCACGTGGACACGATAACTGTCATGTTGTACTAGGATAGAAGCATGACGTCAGAGTAAAATTAATACAGAACGCCGGGGCTGAGAGAAACCCAATCAGAAATACTCACCAACCTCCCGCCGGAGAGGCTAACAGAGCCTAATGTTGGATCAGTGAAATAATGGTTATGGCACGTCAAAGCAGTGTTGTACCATGACATACTAAATGTCATTATATACAGTAACATTTATAATTGGTTATGATTATGAAGTTCAGCGATTGTCACGAGCTACCCAGTCTTACAACAACTTAGCATAACACAATCATCAATGCTGGTATCAAACAGTTGAGGACTTTGCAATGACTGACACCAGCTACTGGCTGAATCGATGCAAATCTGAGCTTGAAAACTTATAATTACATGTATAAAGACTACAATAACTGATTGCCACGGCGTTTATTTTTCAGTAATATATTTTTCGATGCTTTTCGTCCTAGCATGCTGTCCACTTTCGGCTTTAAAAGTAATAAAAGCCTTTATTTGATTTCCTTCAAGACCGTTCAATGTGGTGCACAATTTTTCCGTATAAGAACAAGGTGTGAAGTATACTAAACTTATGCGTATTGGAGTCTGCATTTGGTTGAGAGTGGGGCTGTTAGAGAGAGAGAGAGGGGGGTCGGGAGAGAGCGCCTTGGGCTTAGGTTTAATGGCTCGTCAGCATTACAACGGCCACTTTGCGCCTTTCCCGGATTTAGAGAGAGAGAGAGTGGGGGGGGGGGGGGGAGAGAGAGGGGGGAGAGAGAGAGAGAGAGAGAGAGACAGACAGACAGAGGTGCACATGGAGAGGGCAAGCGCAGCTTCATCCCAGGCAATACCGGATGCCTCAGCGAATATACTATTATAGTCCAAGGGTTTCAACATTCCACTTTCCCCCCTCCCGTCAAGCTGTGGCCGCTCATGTGTAAACATCAAAGCCATTAAAGTTTGCACGGAAAAAAACCCTGCCTAGTACTTGTGCTGGCAAAAGCACGCCTCAAGAGTAACACTGTTTCAATTTCCTTCCCTTTCATAGCAACCTTGGACCTCTTTCAATTCCCCGCCCCCCCCATGAACGCTCCAGTTCCAAGCATGTTCGACCAGTCCCCCTTACAATACCACCCGTGGGTACCCGCTCGATCTCAAGTTCAATAACTCTGTTCACAGACTATCGATACCTGACTTCCCTCCCACTGTCACCTGATGAATGACTGAACTATAGACCGGGGAAATGAATAAGTACAGATCTGGTGTCAACTTGACTTTAAGCCGATGTTTGTGGACACTTAAGTCTGTCTGTACAAAACTTGTTAGGGCTGGACCGGAAGTGGCTTTTCATCCGGACATCAGACTCCACCCATACCCGCGGCCAGGTATGGTGCAAGCGAAATTATGAACTGGTGTATGTTTAAACACTACGATTTTGTGTCCGTATCTTTAGCTTGGTTATGTTTTATGTACTTGCTGGGAGATTTTATACGTATGGGGTTTGGCGTCTGTCAGCAGAAATCGTTGAGACTATCGCCAGCATAGAGCTAGAAACAATCCAAGATCGGGTGTTGCGATATCATGCAAAGGTAGACTTAAGGTTTCGACCAGAGATAGACTGGCTTTCAAAATTGCATTTGTAAAGGTAGTCTTGAAAAGATGTTGAGTTCAATTTATTTAATTACTAGCTGAGTTCCCGGCACTGCCCGGGATAAATCGATTTAATAGTTTCAGTTCTGGGTGATTATTATGGACCTGTTTCATTTTGCCTGTTCCTTTAGCTTTATTTTATTGCTGTTTGTTTGTTTTTAGATATTACGTTTTACTGCTCTCCCTTTGCGCGTCAATCTCCCAATTCCAGACACTTTCTTTTTCCTAGTCTAGGCACATTGAGAACGCACAAAGTTTCATACTTGATAGTCTAACTCAATCTCATCATTCAAACCAGTCCTAACCGGAAGTTGTTTTGTGCTCAAGTGTGATACAGATACCGGAACCAATCTCAATTACATTAATTTGTCAAAAAAATAGATCGAACGCCAATGTGTCGCAACCTAGAAACTAATACAAACGTTCTGCGAATTATTAATTTTTGGGGTATTTTCTGTGCCGGCGTCACGACCACGGTTTATACTAAGCGCTGTATAAAATCTGAGGGCCACCGAATCAGCATTAACAGATGAGTAGCGAAAGGAGCGCTGCAATTGTCGTAAAGTTTCACTTTTATTAGTGTAGATAATCCTACAGTAATTTTTCTTTTTTTTCTTTTGGTCTTGGATTTAATGATTTTATATCTTGGGAAAAAGTATATAACTTTTAAGTTGTTGTGGGTTCCTGCACCTGAAGACTCAGCCAGCAGTTTTACCTGTAGTCTGCCTGTGTTTACCATAGTCTATTGTGAGTTGTGGAACAGGACACAAAACCTCTGTGTATGAATGGATGAATAGAATACAATCATGTAGAGTGTGTCTGGGAATTAATCAGTTCTCCACGGAAAGTTCTTCCTACAAGATGGCAGGTACACAGTACACGTAGGGGGTTAAGTACATGTATACTTAAACCTGATTTCAGGCGGTGTACAAAACCCTGGGTCGACCTCAGTGTAAATCAGAACATAGTACGGATGTTCTGGATCTATAGATTTCTTACTGTAGTCAAATCGGCTCAAAGAAGCATCTACTAATTTTACTGCTTTCCTGAACAAAAATGTATGTGCATGCACTATTATATAATGTATTGAGTTTTGATTTTGGAGAGAGCATGTCAACATGATAACTGTTACATTGTGCTAGGAAAAAGCCAGACGAGGAGACAGAACGGGACAGATGGACACGAAAGAAGGAATTCCTCTCAGAAGCGCCCATCAACCACCCGTAACGCTATGTGTTACTACTGGCAGTTTTTTGTTTTTCAAGTCATCATAAGTCGCTTAATATGAAAACCCCGCATCATTCTGTCCTTTGTAGTGTTTGTATCTCCTTCTTCATCTGACAAAGGGCTCTTATTATTATTATTATTATTATTATTAAAAAGCCTGTCCACGATCTGCCCTTGTTTACTGTTCATGTGTGGGTCACAAAATCTCTTCATGTTGTAGTTCACGTTTTTTGTTTTTTTTTCCAATACCAAAGAATCGACTCTCAAAAAAGAAATTAATGGTCGAGATAACAACGCATATTACACTCGATACTCTTCAGATAGTAGGCGAGTACGTCACGAAGAAATCCAGTCTGTAACGCGATAATCCTGGAATCAAAATCGAACAATTGCGGTTTAAAACACGTTAAATCGAAGCATGCTACATTGAATTTCTGGATCACATAGAAAAAGCAATTATACTAGACTATCGTATCTTATCTTATCTTATCTTAGACGGCTCTTGTGACGCAAGAGGAGAGTCTAATTTCGGTTAAGGAAATTGCAAGCTCCGACGTTCAACAACAAAAACAACACTCAACAAGCGCACAACTTACCGACAGAAACATGAGTGAATATCATCAAGCCTGAAAATGATACCTGACTTAAAGTGTACATGGTTGTATTAAAGAGAGATCAAATATTTGAGTTGTCGTCCCCCAAACAGTGCAGTGCAACCAAAGTAATATGAGCCCCAAATCTTTTAAAATTGATAACGATGTGTTTACCTTTACAATTTGGTTTTCTTGACAATTCAAAGATACTGTCAGGCGTTGCGTTGACACAGATGAACATTGGCCCTACCAAAATTATACAAGAATCTCTAATAAACTGTCCCGAGTACTTTCTTTCTTCTGCAGCTGAGTAAATTATTGCCTATTTCCTGGACGTCTTCAAGCTGAGTGTAGCGTCCCACTAGTTGAACGATCGATATTTTCTCACCCCCCCCCCCCCCGCTTGGCGAATCTCACTCGGCGACCTTCCTCCCCCCTCTCGCCAGCAAGGCCGGTATTTCTCTTTGATGTGGCTTGTTTGTTTCACTGTAGAAAATCTAGAAGGTCTGGAAGGAACTGCAGTATCCGAGATTACGCTAGGTCGACCTTGAGTGATGTAATTCTGTGACGTGTCTGTGTACGATTGGGTGGCTTGTATGTGTCCCGAACGATCTAGGTCTGTCTCGTGCTTATGGGGCGGTTAAGCCGCTTCCTGAACGTTCCTGGACAGAATATATATAAGGAGGGCCAGGCGAGTAGGAGTGGTGCAAATCGTGGGTGAAAATCGTAAGGTGCAAATCGTAGGTGTGTACATCCAGTTGTAGTAGAAGTGTAGTGCCTTCCCTGATAGGTGTAAGTAACTTGTGGATATCAGCTCGTGTTTACAGTTATTAAAGTTAGTGTTAATTGTTCATCGGATCCTGTTATTTATTTCTACAACAGTTCGAGACAGTTTCGTTTTTGAGGGGTAGACGATCAGTTCATCTGACTCTCCCCATCATAACGTGCTGAAATTTGCATCAACTGTTACATATTGGGGGCTCGTCCGGGATCCGATTAGATCAGAACAGATTCAATTCAGACCATCGACGTGTTTCTAAACTACAGTAAATTGTGTAAAGATCATCGAGGATATCCACAACATGTCAGAGGCTATTGGAAGGCTTGGCCAGGAAGCAGACGCCTTGGAGCTCACTGGGAAGGAGAGACAGGACTACATCCGTGAAGGCCTAAGGGAGGAAAGAGAGAGGCAAGAGCGCATGGAGCAACTGAAGATAGAGGCTCAACGAGAGGCTCAAGAGAAGGAGGCTCAACGACAGGCTCATGAGAAGGAGGCTCAACGACAGGCTCATGAGAAGGAGGCTCAACGACAGGCTCAGGAGAAGGAGGCGGAACGACAGGCTCAGCTGCAGAGAAAAGATGAACCACGAGCTGGAGATGGAGAGGATCCGCCATCAGCGTGGAGGCGAGTCGACGCAGGGGACCAGCGACCACGCCAGTTCCAAGAGACCCAAGCTACCTGCATTTCAGGATGGGAAGGACGACCTTGATAGCTGGCTACTTCGTTTTGAGAGGTTTGCCGAGACAGCGGACTGGCCTAGATCCACCTGGACAACATCACTGTCTGCCCTGCTGACTGGGAGAGCTCTGGAGTGCTTCTGTCGATTGCCGATTGATGAGGCCAAGGACTACGACAAAGTCAAGGAAGCTTTACAGAAGAAGTATAACCTGTCAGAGGACGGTTACAGACTCATGTTCAGACAAGGTAAGCCTGAAGATGGAGAATATGTCGGGATGTTTCTTACTAGGATCAAGACTTACCTAGAGAGGTGGATAAAGCTATCAAAGACGGAGAAGACCTACGAAGGAGTGAGGGACCTGTTCGTTAGAGAGCAGTTCATGGATGTTTGCCCACCAGACCTTGCGACCCATGTGAGGGAGAAGAAGCCAAAGACGCTACAGGACGTCGCAGACTCAGCGGAGGCGTTCCTGGTAGCGAGGAACCGGACACTCAGAGGAAGCGCCAGACAGCAAAGCCGGCCAGTGCTACGGAGAGCCAACGGAGACAGAAGTCTACAGGTCTGTTATAGGTGCCAGAGGCCGGGACATAAGGCGACGGAGTGTCGTACCAAGATAAACGACAAAGGTGAGTTGAAATGTTACCTTTGTGGAAAGCCAGGCCACGTTCGGAGAATGTGTCCAGCCCAGAAGGATACGGGGCGAGGCAAGCCGAACAAGGCGGCGGCGGCCGTAGTGATAGCGGCGGACGAGTCGTCGAGACAGGATGCGACGACGGCTGACACCAGCATCAACGTTCAAGTGGTAATGAAGGACGGGAAGCTCCAGTTAGCGGTGCCTGTTACGTGCGGAGGATGCAGTGACGGAAGGACCGTGGCGAAGCTGAAGTTGCCAGTGATGAAGGGCTTGATTGGAAATCGAGCAGTAGACGTCCTAAGAGATACCGGCTGTGAAGGTGTAGTGGTGCGGCGATCACTGGTGGACGACGGACAGCTCACCGGTGGGAAGAAACTTATCGCGAGGATCGATAACTCCTTGCTAGCGGCGGAGGAAGCCATTATCGACGTGAGAACGCCTTACCTGACGGGCAGAGTGACGGCACTGTGTCTCCCGGAGACCATCTGCGACCTAGTAGTCGGGAACGTGGACGGAGCGAAGGACCCGTACGACCCTGATACTGAGGTGATGGTAGGAGCGGTGACCACGAGGGCCCAGGAGAAGAGGAAGGACCAGTATACGTCGCTGAAGGTGCCGAGGGCAGAACGACACGCGGGAGTGGATAGGAAGGAACTCATCCGACTCCAGGAAGAAGACGAAGACCTCAAGAAGTTGGGGCAGAAGAAAATTCCGACCAACAGAGGCAACAAGTCCGTACACTTCGAGAGACACGGAGGTGTACTGTACCGGATTTATAGGGACATAAGACAGGCTACGATTACAAGACAAGTGGTACTACCCGAGAAACTGAGGGAGTATGTACTGAGCGTTGCCCATGATTCTATCGTCGGAGGACATCTCGGCGTGAAGAAAACGAAGGACAGGGTGATGAGCAACTTTTACTGGCCTGGTATCGAAGGTGACGTCGCGAGATACTGCCGCTCATGTGACATCTGCCAGAGGACAGTGAACAAGGGAACGACTCCTAAGGTGCATTTGCAGAGTATGCCAGTGGTAGACATCCCATTTAGGAGAGTGGCCGTGGACCTGATAGGACCTATTGATCCCCCAAGTGAAGGCGGACATCGGTATATCCTGGTATACGTAGACTACGCTACTCGTTACCCTGAAGCGACCCCCTTGAAGAAGATTGACGCAGAGACAGTAGCAGAAGCCTTAGTAAATATCTACAGCCGTTTGGGTGTGCCCGAGGAGATCTTATCTGATCAAGGGACTCAATTCATGTCGGACGTCATGAAGGAAACGAACAGACTACTGGGAATTCGACAGTCGACCACCACAGTCTACCACCCTATGTGCAACGAGCTGGTGGAGCGATTTAATGGCACACTGAAGAAGACCTTGAGGCGACTGTGCGCGGAGCAACCTAAGCAGTGGCACCGATACATTAACCCGCTGCTCTTCGCGTATCGTGAAGTTCCCCAAGAATCGACAAAGTTCGCCCCATTCGAGTTACTGTATGGAAGAACGGTGAGAGGACCGATGCACATCTTGCGAAAATTATGGACCAAGGACGTAGAGGAGCCAGAGACAAAGACCAGTTACCAGTACGTCATGGAACTACGCGAGCGGCTGGAGGACACGTGGAAGTTAGCGACGGAAGAGCTCTCAAAGGCACAAGGTAGACAGAAAACCTACTACGACCGGAAGGCTCGAGAGAGAAAGTTCCGCCCTGGCGACGAAGTTTTAGTACTGCTGCCGACAAACGCCAACAAGCTCTTAGTCCAGTGGAAGGGACCAGACAAGGTAGTCTCGGTTGTCGGTGTCAACGACTACAGAGTCAAGATGGGTGTGAAAGAGAAGACATTGTACGCTAACCTTCTCAAGAGGTATATCCCCAGGACTACACCAGCGACGACGCAAGCAGCGGCGGCGGCAATGGGACCGGCATCTGTCGTGACCGAAATGTGTGAGATGAACGACGGCAGGAGCGACACCACACCTGGAGATGTCGACGCTATGATGGACGACGACGGTGATGGTGCTGGGACTGTGCTGGCAGAGGACGACGTGATGGACGAGAGTCAACCTGTAGAGTCAGCTGGCATGACAGTCATCGAGGACTGCGACCTGGAAGGCGACAACGGTGGAACGACGGAGGACCTTGCCGACCCAGGAAGCTGGGACCAGAAGGAAGGCTACGAAGATGTCCAATGTGGAACGCAACTGACGCTGGAACAACGTCAACAACTCGGCGACGTGCTGAAGGAGTATCAACGCATCTTCACCAATCTCCCCGGATGCTGCCAGTTAGGCGAACATCGCATCGACCTGACATCAGAGGTACCTGTTCGGCAACGACCATATCCGGTGCCCTATGCTATGCGCGACTCCTTGAAGGAGGAGCTCAGCACCATGGAAAGGTTGGGCATCATACGCAGGAGCTCATCAGCGTATGCTTCACCGGTTGTTGTGGTCAAGAAGAAGGATGGATCCAACCGAGTCTGCATCGACTACAGGAGGCTGAACAAGATCACTGTGTTCGACCCCCATCCGACAGCAGCCCCATCGGAAGTGTTCCAGAGTCTGTCGAGAGGAAGAATATTCTCTCGCATCGACTTGAGCAAGGGATACTGGCAAGTGCGAGTCCGGGAACAAGACATTCCCAAGACAGCGTTCGTCACCATGTGCGAACACTATGAATTCACCCGGATGCCCTTCAGGATGATGAACTCAGGAGCTACACTGAACAGGATCGTGAAGCCATTGATCCAGGAACTGAACAATGTGACAGCGTATGTGGACGACCTGCTGATCCATACAGAGACATTCGACGAGCATGTGAAGGCTCTCAAGGAATTGCTGCAGAGGATGGACCAAGCTGGATTAACTGCAAGACCATCCAAGTGCCTGATTGGAACGTCTGAAGTGGACTTTGTTGGACACTCAGTGGGAAAGGGTATGATTGGCTTGTTAGAAGAAAATGTGTGTAAGGTGCGGGATGCACCCAGACCCACCACTAAAAAGGAAGTGAAAGCATTTTTAGGACTGGTGGGATATTACCAAGAATTTGTACCTAACTTTGCAGCGATTGCAGCACCACTGTCTGATTTGCGTAGAAAGGGTCAGCCCAATGTAGTTCAATGGGAGGAAGTGCAGGAGAAAGCGTACACTTCTCTGAAGAATGCCATTGTTTCCAAACCCGTGTTATGTTTGCCAGATTTCTCAAAAGAATTTGTCTTAGCAACTGATGCATCAGATCGCGGGTTGGTTGCTGCTCTTATGCAGGAATATGAGGGAAAGTTGTATCCTGTGGCATATGCCAGTTGTAAGCTATTGCCTCGTGAGACGAAATATTCAGTCTCAGAGCGAGAATGCCTAGCCATCGTTTGGGCCGTAGAGAAGTTTACTTTGTATTTGTATGATAACGAGTTTGTGCTCCAGACTGACCATAGGTCATTAGAGTATTTGAATTCTGCCAGATTTGACAGCCCAAAGCTATTACGATGGAGTCTATTTTTACAGTCATATCGATTCAGGATTAGGTATGTCAAGGGCAAGGACAATGTCGGCGCCGACTTCCTGAGTAGAGTGTTTTGAATAGTACAAGTGCAGTGAGATGTATTGTAACCCAGAGTTTTGCCTATTAGATAAGTTTCTGGGATGACTGTATTGTACTGTAATGGTATATCTGAATGAGTATTGAATTATTGGCCGGCAGAGAGCCACTATGTAATAGTCATATTTTGATGTTTTCATTATTTGTTACCAGTGGGACAATGTAATTTTTGAAGACTGTAACCCAAATGGGAATTGCGAGCAAGCAATGATTTTGTACGTTGCATTGATGTAATTTGCGAGTGGCCTAAGCTTAGGCAGTATCGGCATTGCTTTGTTATAATTCGTTTGATTTGCTATGATGAAGTTAGACCCTGATCAGTGGTCGATATGTGTTGGTATTTTTGCCATTGTATCTATGACTTTATGCATTTTTTTTTAGGACAATCATTGTTATGCACAACGTTTATGTTCTATGGTTCGTGCACGAAGTATTTTGTACTCGATGGCCACCGTTTCACCATGGTATGATTTTTAATAGTATCATTGACCATCGTTTCACCACAGTGGTGGTATTGTATTGTTTATAATAGTAGGTCTACTGTTGACCATGGTTTTGTAATGGTACTGCAATGATATTGTAATGAGATTGTATTAGTGTTATAAGGATACTATGGTTATTGTATTGTACTTAGGATATTGGGAAGGCACCTAGTACATTATTAGCAATGTCTATTGTAAGATTGGAGATGATAAGTATTCTATGATAGTGTAGACGCTTTATGATGTAGATAGTTGAAGAATGTTCAACTTAAATTGGGGAGTTGTGTAGCGTCCCACTAGTTGAACGATCGATATTTTCTCACCCCCCCCCCCCCCGCTTGGCGAATCTCACTCGGCGACCTTCCTCCCCCCTCTCGCCAGCAAGGCCGGTATTTCTCTTTGATGTGGCTTGTTTGTTTCACTGTAGAAAATCTAGAAGGTCTGGAAGGAACTGCAGTATCCGAGATTACGCTAGGTCGACCTTGAGTGATGTAATTCTGTGACGTGTCTGTGTACGATTGGGTGGCTTGTATGTGTCCCGAACGATCTAGGTCTGTCTCGTGCTTATGGGGCGGTTAAGCCGCTTCCTGAACGTTCCTGGACAGAATATATATAAGGAGGGCCAGGCGAGTAGGAGTGGTGCAAATCGTGGGTGAAAATCGTAAGGTGCAAATCGTAGGTGTGTACATCCAGTTGTAGTAGAAGTGTAGTGCCTTCCCTGATAGGTGTAAGTAACTTGTGGATATCAGCTCGTGTTTACAGTTATTAAAGTTAGTGTTAATTGTTCATCGGATCCTGTTATTTATTTCTACAACAGTTCGAGACAGTTTCGTTTTTGAGGGGTAGACGATCAGTTCATCTGACTCTCCCCATCATAACGTGCTGAAATTTGCATCAACTGTTACACTGAGGTTGGCCCACACTGAGACTTAACACTGTTTCACATTCGGTTGGGGCATGTCACGATTAAAAGAGTGATTGTCTGGGATTTGTCAGACCCGGAGGGCAAAACAGAGTTAAAGCAAACACACAGACTGACAAACAGACACAGGAAATGAGCGGGGATGTATCAAGACGTAGGTGTACTTTACTACAGACAATTTTTACTTCACTGTGGGAGATCTTCCAAATCCCATTGTTGGTGCTTCCAGAAACATCAGAATCTCGTCCCCCCCCCCCCCCCCCAACACACACACTTCGGCTTCGATAAAAAATGAACCAGCAAAACAAAATGTTGCAATAAGGGTCATCTACGACATGCACCGGATGAGTTCCCACAAACATGTGCTGTCCCTTGCCATGCAGTACAGCTCTAAGCTGATTTCAGAGACACCCAGCAACCTTTATAATTCTGCACAAACATAACCCGCCAAGATTTTTTATTTTTAAGTTTTTTTTTTTTTAATCATGAATAAATATTTTACTCTAAATAATATGAATCAAACTGATACTACGTAATTGTTTATTTACTCCATCTGTCCTTGTGCTTTATTAACAAGAAGAAGAAGACGAAGAACAACAACTACAACAGACAAGTGACCAAACACTTGCTGCCAGGTAAACTCCCGTCAATTTGGTACTAAAACTGCTAGGTTGAAATAGGACAATTATTTCGATACAAGAATGTTCCACGGTCGTGTACAAACGTGCACACCAACTTTCATTCAGACCCGGTGTGTAAGTTCCCGCTAGTCACTGATACCCAAGCCCTGTCAGTTCTGTATCCACGTCACGTGAAGAACCCGGCAATAACCCCCAGGTGTCAAAATTTGATTGACAGTATTTTGTAAAGCAAACCTTATGGAACAAAAAGTTTATGACACCAAGAATCCGTATTGGCGCGTACAGTCAGATAATGCAAGATTTATGGGGGTCTTTTTCCCTCTCTAGATTTGTTGGCTGTTGTTTTTTTTCCTTCCACTCTGTGTGTGTCGGTACATTTGAAAATAAGTGGATTAGGACGCCTCGTTTAAGCAGTGCCAGTAACAGAGAGTGAACATTTTCAAAGTTCTGATTACTTCGTTATCAGCTTTGTCCTATCCACGGTATTATCGGCCCGTCTTAATAAGTCTTATCTTTTCATCAGTGGATTAGTGGATCAGCAAAGCCACTGCACTGTCTCACTGTAAACATTTTTACAGTACTTATCGATAAAACCACTTCTTTGTCTAGCTATATTACAGACGTTTTATGGCACTATTCGCCTAATAGCACAGTTGCCTCGATTAATTTACCGTTTAAACGGAATGCACCCGTATTGAAAGTTATTGTTGAAAGTGAAAATGATATCAAAACCGCACACAAAGGCAGCACAGTGCAGGAACTGTTGTCTATAGACGGCAGCCTACCCGGGGTAACAGGGATAGATCGGGTGAACGGTGGCTCGTGCTCTCATATCGACAACACCGGGTATGAGATAAGAAAGTTTTCCAGACAGCAACTGTGGGACATTTTTTAACCGTGAGGTAGGTGAACAAATTTAAGCCTGTGTATCTACTTTTCAAACACGAATGTGTCAGAATTCACTGCAGGCTATCTGCAACAATGACGTGTTTATATGTCAAAAATACTTGTCTCGCTGCCACAGATGCTGTAATTTGCTGTATGAGAAGAATGGCTCACATTCTGTGGTATAGAAATGTATGGTCTTTGCATTTTTTTATTTCCAAAACATAGCCTTAAAATAATACAGTGAGCACTCTTTCATCGCGTCAAATGAGTGGATTTATAAAAAGTTGGCGTACAGTTGGCAACGAAATGAGAAGACAAATAGACTCCTTTTTTTTTTGGTATGTTTTTATTTTACAATGATAACGTGAGTCATAGACGTTGGAACAAGACTGCCTTCCATGCGATGGAACCAAACCCTTTCTTTAACTAATAATAGTAGTAACAACAAACGCAAACAGTTAAACTCGTATTGTCTGAGTACTGAAATACAGTCTGGATGATAGATTTCCTTGCACCCGGCTGAAAGAAAAAAGCAACAAAAACAATAAAAGTGAAGCTTTTTGCATTATCGTATGTAGCAAAGTGACAATTAATGCAACAACAATAACAGAAACACAAAGTTTGAAAACGGTTTGACAACGTCCGTAGCAATTTTGAGATACTCAAAACTTGAGCGGTAATTTAATTTCCTGTAGACGTGGATTAAAAAAACAAAATATGTGACACTCTCTTCTTTCTCTTTTTCGTCAATTTTTTTTTTTTTAACATTGGACATTTCAGCTTTCTGATCACGAACCCTCGGGGCAAGTTCGTCTGTAACACCAAACTGGATCATTATCATCAGGGATAGTTCAATTGGTGGGATTGGCAGATTGGCTAATTGAAGTTTTATTTGCACATTGTGTCATTTCATTTGGCTAATTGAAGTTTTATTTGCACATTGTGTCATTTCATTTTAATTTTATATCCTGAATTTTTACTCACTAACAAGGAACTGATAGCCTGAAAATACTAAAAAGAACAAAAGAACTAGTAAAATAAAAATTGGATTGTGTTTGACTTTTGTTCCCAAAGTGTTGGGATTAAGATTCGAACTAGACAAGGCCTGTTGGCAAAAAAATGCGTGATTTGCTGGCCAAATGGATACAGTAAGATTTTGGGAAAGACAATGAATGTTTCCCATTACTGGAATCCAACAGTCGTTTACCAAATTATTGTCTTAGAGAAAGCGAATTATTGTGATAAAATTTGTTGCTGCAACAGAAGGGTCTCGCTCCGCTGATTGCACACACCCCAACCCCCGTCCCTGCACCCCTCCCCCACCCCACCCCACCCCACCCCCCACCCCGCCCCCCAACCCACACACATATTATACTTACTACCGATATCCAGATTTATCACTTTCTATAAGTTCTGAATTCTCACTGCCACTGAGAAAGTTCATGCTACAGATCTTAAGCTTACCGTCAAATAGTTAGGAAAAGTTATCGAGTGGAGCTAATCTTAAGACCGTCTGTATACAGTTGTAGTTTGCAGACGTTACCGTATAGCCAAAATTGATGTTGTCAATTTGTTTGTCGGCCAGACTATAGCCATCAAGTCCAGGTACATGCCACATTAGATTCTGAAGTGGGTGGTAGTTGACAGTTATCAAGAGTGGTTACTTTTGTGATCGAAGCGATAGCAAACACATGCTTTACAAACAATGATTTCTGTCTGGGATCATGCTATTCTCAGACAGGTATCACTTTCTGTTGTTTTCCTAGCGACAAAGTTGTCTAGCCATGACTTACTGCAGTGTAGTTTTGTTTTCAGCTTATAGAGCTTGTCCTAACTAATCCATGTATCAAAATAGATAGATAGATAGATAGATAGATAGATAGATAGATAGATAGATAGATAGATAGATAGATAGATAGATAGATAGATAGATAGATAGATAGATAGATAGATAGATAGATAGAAAGATAGATAGATAGATAGATAGATAGATAGATAGATAGATAGATAGATAGATAGATAGATAGATAGATAGATAGATAGATAGATAGATAGATAGATAGATAGATAGATAGATAGATAGATAGATAGATAGATAGTCAGAAAGCGGTATTTGCGATTTTGTCTTATTATCTGACGTAAATCATTTCAAACATGACCAGACATGTATGAGCACAGTTGTATGAATTCATTCAGTTAATCACTCGATACTGGATCAGAATTGAATTTGCAAACATTGACTTCAAAACAACCACAAACCATAAACTCCACTTAAGTCTCAAACGATTGAATGTGTTTGCCTTTTTCAACAGGTATTTTCTGCTATATCGATTGAAGTTTGGAGCAGTAATTTTGGCGGTTTCACACGGTGTTTGGCATTGATAGGAAATTTTAATCGATAACTGTAAAAA
Source organism: Onchidella celtica (assembly GCA_963931925.1). NCBI lineage: Eukaryota > Metazoa > Mollusca > Gastropoda > Systellommatophora > Onchidiidae > Onchidella > Onchidella celtica. Next base: position 50,475,127 of record OZ007578.1, read on the forward strand.
AAAATTTTTTTAATCTGACATTGACGACATTGTGAAGACAGATAACAACTTTATTGAACCCGCCGAAATCAAATAATTATGTTTTTCATGTCTGCCTTTTATTACAGATGAAAAGAAAGTGAATACATTATAACTGTGAAAGTGAATTCTAGCATGGTTTGTCCATAGAAAGGGTACATTTTGACCCACTTTGACAAAACACCCTTTTCGAATTTGGCGAGAACACTTTTTTATTTCATTTTTGGATAGGGTTCCCGCCCCCTACCTCTATGTTTAAACAAATCAATAACTGCACTGGAGGTACGCTCAGACTGAGAATGAATGATTCAGTATTCAATAGCAATTCCGTGCTATGAACATTTTGATCGCCTGACCCATTTTGGCCTAGTAACATCATTCTTTGGCGTGAGAAATTTCCACATGAATTATCTGACCCGTTTATAAAACATTCGGATTGAATGCGTTACCAAATTAAGCGATGTTTTCACAGACAAACTGTTTAAAGTGCTCCTCAATTTTTATGGGTACCATCAAACTTTTAGTTAGTTGTTTTTTTTATAATTAATTTTACTAACGGGCACGCTGACCAGGTGAATACACAGATGTGATTGTTAATGTTGAGTTGCGACCATCAATGTGTGACCTGAGGTGCAGAACGAACTTTCCTGTCTTACAGGAAGCAAATGATTTACACCCCCCCCCCCCCCCCAATTGTGGGAACACTTTCTTCTGTTCAAGTCAGTTATGGCACAAAATCAACAGTTTACCAAGCTGTACAGCTCTGCTATTTTGACACAAAATGCGCAGTAGTTGATACTACGAGATCAGTCAAAAAAGTCGATTTCGAAAAAAAAAAAGGTAGATACCGGTGTGTTGCATCACAGCGACAGTTACTAAAGTATTAAAACTATAGCGAAGTTCAGGAGCTTTCTATGCGTAAAATGATATTTGATATAATTTAAGGCTCAGCGGTTAAAAAACAAAAACTCTGACGATTACACTGGAGGCCACACTTCATCCATAATATGATTATTCGCTTATTATATCGCATTTTTTCGTATTGTTTAGTTATACGAATGCATAATTTGTCTTTAATTTACTAGATATACCAACGTTACTTTAACATTCTCTCCTGAGTCTCAAAGATCTTTTTTTTTTTACTCTTCCACCTTGGCTGATTTGCATAATTACCAACGTGTCACAATGATATTGAGCAAAATAGCCTGCAGTTTACCGGTAGATTCTTGGAACATTTGGCAGGTATCATCCATGTTGAAGTTTTGATTAAACACGACGTTGGTCCTGTTCAAACCGTTCAAGAAAGACAAAAATTAATGTCAAATGGAAGTTTGCTCTCTGACCCTCCTAAATTTATTGTCCATGCAAATGGTTTACCACTATTGTCCCCTGGCACAGCAGGTCTCACCTAACAGATTCGGCTTAGGACAGTCGTAAAACTAGATTCTTAGACACACTTTACTCCAGGGGGAAGAGCCCTCTGCCATTGTTCGTGAATCTTCAGGTCGTGAGAAACAAAAGCTAGGACAGTGGTGATGGGACGGGGGAGACACTGGTTGTGCTCAATGGTGTTCATACTTTAGAAATCGGCGCGCAATAGCCGTTTTTGATCTACCAACTAGTTTGATGATGACGTCATAACATTGAGTTTCACTAAGATCAGACCAGTTGACATCGCGTGCAGGATCTCATTAAACCCCAAGTGGTGACGTCACTGCTCAACTGGTCGACCCATCAAAATGCGCTGATGCGTGCCAAGGCAACCCAGCCAGCTTCCCTACGTCAATCCGATGTAGAGTGTCACGATTAAGGTTGATGGCCTTGTACGCCACGAGTGTAGAGGGGGTAAACTTAGTAGGGGAGAAGGGGAGTTTAAAGCTGTTGACGAGCATGAAGGGTTACTATCACGAGTAAGGTCGGTGGCCTTGTGCGCCACGAGTGTAGGGGGGTGAGCTTAGCAGGGGAAAACACGGGTTTTAACATTATTGACGAGCGTGAAAAGCTGCCCACGGCTTGCTTGCAACTAGTCGCGTGTGCAAAAACCTCGGGACTATAAATAGAAGAGAAGCTTGACACACGTGGTTCCCAAATTATTCATTCCCAGAGGAAGACGCAGAGAGTAGCGGTCCGGGCGACAGGTGGAAGGTCGTGCCATGGGGACCAGAGGTGTTAGGTGTGTGAGGGATCTATGATGTTCCCATTTTGTTTCCCAAAAAGCAGAATTTATCGGTCCGGGCGACAAGTGGAAGGTCGTGCCATGGGGACCAGAAGTGTTAGGTGTGAGGAACCAGTGATGATCGAAGACGGGTGTGAACCGTCTGTTTTCTATTCGTTTGCAGCTTAAGGAGTCCTGAGGAGGAGATGGGAACCCTTCAGGAGGAACCAGTGATGATCGAAGACGGGTGTGAACCGTCTGTTTTCTATTCGTTTGCAGCTTAAGGAGTCCTGAGGAGGAGATGGGAACCCTTCAGGAGGAACCAGTCGTCGGTTGGCTGTTGAAACCTCGTTAAGTCCATTTTTGGGCAAATTCACTTTTTTTTAAAAATGGAATCTATAGCACGAGACGCATCGGATGCACTTGAGAAAACGAAAAAATTCTGCTTAGTAGTGGAGAAAAGCGATGTTGTAATTCCGTGTTATAACCTCGTTAACGTACAGCTGGCGGAATGTCGGCGTTTGAACCTGGCTAAAATCGTTTGTCAGGTTATGCACCGCTGGCCACGGCCAATTGTTGGCGTTTGAACCTCACTAAATGTTTAGTTTAGTAGCGTTTAATACTAAACGTTTAGTAAACGTTTAGTAGCATGGTTATTACATGTACCAATTGTTGTCGCTTGAAAAAAAGTGAAAGTCGACAAATGTAGCGTCGATGTAAAAATCATTATTTCATAGTAGTGCATGATTGTATCATGTTTACAAATAACGAGACTGAAGAAGGGCAGTCATGTACCATACCCTGTAACTCATAATTATTTTAAAGGGTTTGGAGATACAGGGAATGGGTTATTGTGTACAAAATTCACACACGCATGCACACACACAGGCACACAGAGTAATTAGGTTTTTACTAAGTTCGAAATGGCTTTTTTTTTAAAAATTACTTTATATAATTATAGTTATGTGCCAGTAAAATCATTGAGTCTGGGGACGAATAAAAAGTGGTCACTTTGAAATAGCGTAGATATCAACTGGCGTATATTTTGCGTCCAAAGTCAGAGCTCTATTGTCATTAATGTAATCATCGACGGTAGGGTAAACTTTAATGAATAGATCAAACGAAGGGCGGCGGCGAGTTTACGGCCTTTGAAGTTGCCGCTCAATGGAGTGGACACCGTCTTTGAAGAAAGTAAGACAAGGCCGGCGAATATGGGCGGATCAAATATGATCAAATAAGGAAATGGTAAATATTATTTTGGTAAATATTTTGAGTTAATTGATCAATCTGTAATTAATCATGCGAATCTTCGCCCCACCCACACTTTAATAGCTATAAATACTGTCAGTCTCATATCAATCAGTGACCAGACAAAGTAAAGCGCTCCACTATCTGAATTTTTTAATCCAGTGCTTTCCAGTATGTAAAACATAAGTCACTGTGCATTTCCAGTTTGTTATTTTTAACGTTTCCTCTGAGCAGAGGACAATGCATGGTGCAATAAGCACTTTCAAAACCTGTTAGAGGAAGATGCCGATCGCAGGAGCCTTTAATTGACGTTGCACACAAACCTTACCGGTGTGAAAGTAGATCTCTCACAGAAACACAGTGCAGTTCTCTCAGTGCACTAAACTGCAACCCTCTCTCAAAGAACTATGCTGGAACTCTCTCACAGAACCAATTGCACAGCTTTCAAAGACCCTATGTGGAACTCTCTCAAAGAACAAACAAGTAACTCTCAAAGAACAAAAATGAAAATTACCCAAGGAACGGAAATGCAGCCAGCTCAAGGAGCAAACGTACAAATCTCTTGCTCTCTCCCCCTGCCCCCCCTCTCTCTCTCTCTCTCTCTCTCTCTCTCTCTCTCTCTCAGAACCAGAGCGCCACATTCTCAAAGTGCAATATGCAGCTCTTTCAGGGGGCAGCTCTCTCAAAGAACAGATTGCATCTCCCTTAATAAAGAAACAAAGTGCAGCGCTCACACCCCCTCCCCCCTTCTTTCTCTCTCTCTCTCTCTTTCTCTCTCTGTCAAATAACCAGAGTGAACGTCTAACTCAAAGATCCAGTGTGCAGTTGTCTCTCAAAATCCCTGAGTGCAGTTTCTCTCACAGCCCCAGAATGAAGATTTATACAAGAACCACAGTGCACCTCTTTCAAGTTGGATCTCTCCCAAAGAACCAAAATGCAGCTCTCTCTCAAAAGACTGGACTGCATCTCTTTCAAGTTTCATCTCTCTCAAAGAACCAAAATGCAGCTCTCTCTCAAAGGACTGGAGTGCACCTCTTTCAAGTTGCATCTCTCTCAAAGAACCAAAATGCATCTCTCTCTCAAAGGAATGGAGTGCATCTCTTTCAAGTAGCATCTCTCCCAAAGAACCAAAATGCAGCTCTCTCTCAAAGAGCTGGAGTGCACCTCTTTCAAGTTGCATCTCTCCCAAAGAACAAAAATGCAGCTCTCTCTCAAAGGACTGGAGTGCACCTCTTTCAAATTGCATCTCTCTCAAAGAACTAAAATGCAGCCCTCTCGCAAAGAACTGGAGTGCACCTCTTTCAAGTTGCATTTCTCTCAAAGAACCAAAATGCAGCTCTCTCTCTCTAAGAATGTGAGTGCACCTCTTTCAAATTGCATTTGTCTCGAAGAACCAAAATGCAACTCTCTCTCTCTCTCTCTCTCTCTCTCTCTCAATGAACCAAAATGCAGCCCTCTCTCAAAGAGCTGGAGTGCAACTCTCTCAAAGAGAGAAAGAGAGCGGCAGGGGCAGTGGATGCGGCTGGGGAGGGGGCAGTGAGCAAGGACATAACATAGACAAAGATAGACAGAGGGAGAGACGGGCAGATAGAGAGAGAAGGGAAGGGGACATGGAGAGAGAGAGAGAGAGAAAAAGAGAGAAAGAGAGAGAGAGAGAGAGAGAGAGATAGTAGAAATAGTAGAAAGAGAGATTTAATGATGTATTTAATGTCTTTTGTAAACAAATGACATGTAATACTTTGTGTTACTAAAGAGTCAAGTGTGAATAAATAGTTTGGTTTAGGCTAGACAGTAAATCATAGCCTACATTTATATTACATTCATTCGCTCGGTGATGGTGTGATACATAGGAAATAAACGAAGTGAAATACTAAGTTTCGAGGGATAAATGTAAAACAGAACTAAAACGGCAAAGACAACAATAAATGCCTCCGAGGCACTTTTAAACATATTTTTACCATGCCCAAAGAAAGGTAGCGAGGTTATACGATCAGCCAAGCGGCGCGATGTGTGCGCTTGAACCTCGTTAAAGCTTTAGGCAGGTTCCAACAGCCGACTTCGGCGTGTTATAACCTGCTTAACTCTGGTTACGTAATTACAGTAGGGTTGTCGTCAAAATGCAATACACGGCACAACTACTGGTCAAGAACATAGGCTAGATGCCAAGTTACAGCTCCCAATAATGAAAACTATTAAAGATAATCAGTTTTTTCCTTCTGTAAAATTTTGATTTTGGACTTAACGAGGTTCCAACAGCCAACCGACGCAGTGATGATCGATGACGGGTGTGAACCGTCTGTTTTCTATTCGTCTGAAGCTTAAGGAGTCGTGATCTACTATGGCGGGTGTGAACTGTATGTTTTCTTATTCGTTTGAAGCCAGGGGCGTCTGTTCCCCTTTATCGTTGAAGTTGGAGATCTAGGAAGGATCGTTTGAACTCTGGAGGCGTGAAACTGCATCAGCGAGGAG